>SJYT01034207.1:0-39778 GCA_006410635.1 Cephalophus harveyi | reverse complement strand
CTGGCAGGCAGGTTTTTACCACTAGTACAAACTAGGTATGTATTAACATATCCAGGAGTGGAATTGCTGGCTCATATGATACCTTTGTGTTTAATGTTTTGAGCAATGCCAAACTGCTTTCCAAAGCAACTGAACTGTTTACATTCCTACCAGCAGTATATGGGGGCTCTAATGTCTTTGCATCCTTGTCAGCAGTTGCTATTATCTGTCCATTTTATTATAGGCATCCTTCTATGTATGAAGTGATAGAGCATATGGCTTAGACTTACTTTTCTCTAATAACTAAGGATGTTGAGAATCTTTTTAGTTTTTCTTGGGCATTTGTATCTTTTGAAAATGTCTATTTAAATCATTTGCTCATTTTAAAATTGAATTATTTGTCTTTCCATGTCTTATTATTCTTGAGTTGTAAGGGATTGTTACTAAACAAGGGCTCAGTGTCCAACACCCATAGAAGCTAACACTATGACACAAACTTCTGAGAAGAGAAATGACGTTTTCTCAAGGCTGACCATCCAGGAGACAGAGCTCAAATCTGACTCCTCCATCTGGAGTTCAAACTTTCAAGACTTCGGAGAGAATGGGTTGGAATGCTGAAGCACTAACAGGGCGTTTCCATTAGATGGCTTTGAACTTGACTATTTATGGTGAGGCAGGGTAAAGGAGGGGCTGCCCTGGTGCCTCAGACAGTAGAGAATCTGCCTGCCATCCAGGAAACCTGGGTTCATTTGATCCCTGGGTAGGAAGGAGGAAGGAAGAAAGGAATGGCTATCCACCCCAGAATTCGTGCCTCGAGAATTCCATGGACACAGGAACCTGGAGAGCTACCGGGGCATCACAGTCAGACATGACTGAGTAACTAACGCTTCACTTTGCTTCATGGTAAAGGAGACTTCACCAGCAGCACTGGTGGCTCAGAGGTTAAAGCGTCTGCCTCTGATGCGGGAGACCCGGGTTCGATCCCTGGGTTGGGAAGATCCCCTGGAGAAGGAAATGGCAATCCACTCCAGTATTCTTGCCTGGAGAATCCCATGGACAGAGAAGCCTAGTAGGTTACAGTCCACGGGGTCGCAAAGAGTCGGACACGACTGAGCGACTTCACCTCACCTTCACCTCTTCACCTCAAAGGAGACTTCGGGTCTTCCCTGGTGGCTCAGACGGTAAAGCGTCTGTCTACAATGCAGAAGACGTGGGTTCGAGCCCTGGGTTGGGAAGATCCCCTGGAGAAGGGAATGGCAACCCACTCCAGGACTATTGCCTGGAGAATCCCATGGAGGGAGGCGCCTGGTAGGCTACAGGCCATGGGGTCGCAAAGAGTCGGACACAACTGAGTGACTTCACTTTCACTTTCAAAGGAGACTTCACCGTTAGATTTTCTGGAAAAACAGACCCTTTGCTTCTGAAAGTGTTCTGATGTTCAGGTTTCAGTACTGTCCTGGTCCTTTTGTTCCATGGAAGGGAGATACTTTGATTCCAAGTATTAATATTGTTTGAGGTGGAAATTTTCTTATTTACACAAGTTTTGGTTGCATGACTGGCAGTTTTTTCCTGTTGTTTCTGAAAAACAAAAACAAAATCCACTGAGTACCTTGTTATCCATACAATAGAACTATATTGGGCTGGTCCTGAGACTATTCATTCTTTTCATATTCTATATTCTAAGCCCTCATCAGATAAATGATTTGCAAATATTTTATCTCATTCTGTGGGTTATCTTTTCATTTTCGTAATAGTTTCCTTGAAGCACAGCAGTTGTTTTCTATTTTGGCTGAAGTTCAATTCAAAAGAATTCCTATTTTTTCTTTGATTACTTGTGCTTTTGGTGTTTTATATAAGAAATCATTGCTTAAACCAGGGTCACAGAGATTTACACCTACATATTCTTCTCACAGTTCTATAGTATAAGCTTTACAGTAGGTCTTTAAAACATGCTTAATTAATTTTATGTATGTTGTGAGGGAGGGGTCCACCTTCATTATTTTGCATGTGGATATTCAGTTACCTGGCACCATTTATTGAAAAAGAGTAATTTTTTTCTATTGAATCACCTTGACACCCTTGCCAACTTGCTGTGATTGTTACTGAGGAGAAGAGTATACTTAGACTTAATCCTATTTTCCTCCCTGATTATCGTTGGTCATGTTATCAATGTTTGTTGCCCTTACTAAATGTTTTATTTCATTAATGAAAGTGCTATAGTTTTTAGTCTTAGTTCTATATTTAAATAGCTTCAAATTGCCCGCAAAAACTTGTACCCTAGCTTCTCTAATTCTGGAGTTCTCCATTTTGCATCATTTTGCTTAACTGATTTTTTTCTCAAGTAGTGTCCCCTCCACATTCAAGAGAGGCACACAACTTTAGCTCCCTCAGTACTAAAGATAATATCTGCCTGTTCCTGTAAATTTGAGTGGCAACTTGACCTGGCATATAATATTGCAGGGGTCAGCAAACTTTTTCTGTAAAGAGCCAGATAGTAAATGCTTATAGCTTTGCGAGCTTCATGATCTTGGTTGTTCTTACTTAGTTCTGCTCAGTTCAGTTCAGTTCAGACATTCAGTCAAGTCCAACTCTTTGCGACCCCACGGACTGCAGCATACCAGTCTTCCCTGTCCATCACCAACTCCCAGAGCTTACTCAAACTCACGTCCATTGAGTCGATGATGCCATCCAACCATTTCATCCTCTGTCATCCCCTTCTCCTCCTGCCCTCAATCTTTCCCAGCATCAGGGTCTTTTCCAGTGAGTCACCTCTTCGCATCATTTGGCCAAAGTATTGGAGCTGCAGCTTCATCATCATTCCTTCCAATGAGTATTCAGGACCGATTTCCATTAGGATTGACTGGTTGGATCTCCTTGCAGTCCAAGAGACTCTCAAGAATCTTCTCCAACACCACAGTTCAAAAGCATCAATTCTTCAGTGCTTGCTTTCTTTATAGTCCAACTCTCACATCCATACATGACTACTGGAAAAACCATAGCTTTACTAGATGGACCTTTGTTGGCAGAATAATGTCTCTGCTTTTTAACATGCTATTTAGGTTGGTCATAGCTTTTCTTCCAAGGAGCAAGCGTCTTCTAATTTCATGGCTTCAGTCACCACCTGCAGTGATTTTGGAGCACCCCAAAAGAAAGACTGTCACTGTTTTCATTGTCTCCCCATCTATTTGCCATCGAGTGATGAGACTGGATGCCATGATATTCATTTTCTGAATGTTGAGCTTTAAGCCNAAAAAAAAAAAAAAAAGATACAGCTACCGTATGGCCCAGCAATCCCACTACTGGGCACATGCCCTGAGAAAACCATAATTGAAAAAGACACATGTACCCCAATGTTCAGAGTAGCACTATGTACAACAGCTGGGGCATGGAAACACCCTAGATGTCCATCAGCAGATGAATGGATAAAGAAATTGTAGTACATATATGCCATGGACTGTTATTCAGCCATAAAAGGAATGCATCTGAATCTATTCTAGTAAGGTGGATGAACCTAGAGCTTGTTTAACCGAGTGAAAAGTCAGGAAGAGAAAAACAAATTTCGTATATTAACACATATATACAGAATCTAGAAAAAGGGTACCAATGAACCGATTTGCAGCACAGGAAAAGATATGCAGACATAGAGAACAGACTTTGGATATAGCAAGGGAATGTGGGGGATGAACTGAGACAGGAGCATTAACATACATACACTACCACGTGTAACATTGATAGTGGGAAGCTGCTGTATGAACACAGGGAGCTCAACCCAGTGCTCTGTGACAACTGAGAGGGGTGGGATGGGGTGAGGGAGAAGGTTCAGGATGGAGGGGACATGTGTGTACTTGTGACTAATTTGTGTTGTTGTATGGCAGAAGCCAACACAATATTATAAAGCAAATATCCTTCAATTAAATAATTTAAAAAAAGGTTTCTTCCCTAATAAACAAACACTTAATACATGTATGGCAAAACAAAGAGAGAGGACAGATGATAGGGAAGTCAGGAGAAAGGGGGGAGATAAGAGGTGATGAAGAAATAATAGAGAGAAGTCAGACTGCATCAGGACACACTAAATTTGATAGAATGCCCAGCAGATACTTTGCAGAGATGACAACGAGAGAAGCTTTCAACTATGTGAAGATCTGGGCAAAATATTCCAGTAAGGAGACCAAGCATGTACAAAGTCCCTTTGGTGTGATTTAGAAAATAAAGCAATGAAGTGTTACTGAATAAACTGATTCAGTGGGAGAGTGTGAAGGCTTGAGGTGGGCGAGGGAAGTGTAGAATTGTTAAAACATTGGGATTTTATTGTAAATGCTATGGGAGGACACTGGAGAGTTTTAAGTGGGACAAATATATGATCTAATTTTTAAAGCAATCATTCTGATTGTATTTGGAGAGATTTATCAGAAAAAAGTATCAAAAGGAGGTATTTTGAAAGTTATTGCCATAATTCAAGGAGGAATTGATGGAGCTCGGTAGGGAGATGGCAGAGGCTTTGGTGAAAAGTGTATTGATAAACGGTAAATTTGAAAGTCGAGCCAGCAGGCATTATTGATGGACTGGATTAAATGGATAAAGAAGAGAACAGAATAAATGGTGACTGCTTGGTGATTGGCTTGAGAAACTTGATGGTGCCTTTAATTGAGATCTGGAAGACTGAGCTCACTTCCCTGGTGGCTCAGACAGTAAAGCATCTGCCTATAATGCAGGAGACCAGGGTTCAATCCCTGGGTTGGGAAGATCTGGAGAAGGAAATGGCAACCCACTCCAGTATTCTTGCCTGGAAAGTCCCATAGACAGAGGAGCCTGGTAGGCTACAGTCCATGGGGTCACAAAGAGTTGGACACAACTGAGTGACTTCACTTTAATTGAGATCTGGAAGACTGAGGGAATAATAGTCTTTCTTAGAGTCAATGGCACTCCACTCCAATACTTTTGCCTGGAAAATCCCATGGATGGAGGTGCCTGGTAGGCTGCAGTCCATGGGGTTGCTAAGAGTCGGATACGACTGAGTGACTTCACTTTCACTTTTCATTTTCATGCATTGGAGAAGGAAATGGCAACCCACTCCGGTGTTCTTGCCTGGAGAATCCCAGGGACGGGGGAGCCTGGTGGGCTGCCGTCTATGGGGTCGCACAGAGTCGGACATGATTGAAGCGACTTAGCAGCAGCAGTAGCTTAGAGTCAGGGACTATCACTTACATGCCTACGTGATAGGGAGAAGATACATGACATGAAGAAGGCAGTGATATCTAAGTCGAATTTGGGATGAAATCAGGGATGGAGATAAAAATTTGGAGATCATTGTAAGATAAGAAGTCATAGAAAAGATAAGAGCTCAGGAATGAACTCTGGGCCATCCCAACATTTACAGCAAAATAAAGTAAGAAGATGGTAGCTGTGCTGCTAGTGATCGAGAAGAGAGTAGAAGGGGGACCAATGAGAAAAGAAAAAGGAGAAGACCCTTCAGGGAGGTGTGAGAAAGACGAGGGGAGCATAGTAGCATAAAGTTAGAGAAGAAAATTTCAAAAGAGAGGTAAACAGACAAGTATAAACAATTTGGCAATGGTTTCTTCTCAACTCTTTAAATGAGTAAAATTAGCTACTGATTTTACCATGGCTACATATGGTGCATCATGTACAGATACACCATGGCTACATCTGATTATACATCTTTCCCCAGTTAGTAGAGGAAGGAGTCTGGCCAGTGAGGTTACATAGAACTAGGAGAGGAAATAGAAAGTTTCTCAGGGAAAATGCAGGCTGTTAAAACCTGCAGAGCCAGCAGAACTGAAACCATTGCCAGAGACTCGAGTCTGAGAAGTCAGAAAGGGGCATCTGGATGGTTATCAAAGAGAAGATGCCAGAATCAGATATCAAAGCTGGGTTGTGGAGCCAGGAAGGCAGAAACTGCAGACTGGAACAAGCATGAGCAAGTTGAGAGTAGATGGGAGGTGTCTGGAACTTCTCCACAGATTGGAATTTTTTTCTTTTATAATGTAACAGCCCAGGTGTAGCAGTGCTGGGTCAAGAGCTCAGGGGAGATTTCAGATCCATAAGCTACATGATCTCTTCTCCAGCTGTAATGGACTAAGGCTTCTTGTGTACTGTTGAGGAGAAAGCCCTGGCATGTTCTGATGAATCCTTGAAAAGAGGTAATCTGGAAAGTAGAAAATGATCTCCCACAATCAGGGCTGGCTTCATGTGCATGCAACTTATGCAACTGCATGGAACCCTGGGCTTAGAAAGGCCCTGTGCTTGCTGTAATGCTCTGATGTTATCATTTTGAAATTCTTATTTATTTTTTTTTCACCAACAGCCCCATATTTTTAGTTTGCACTGGGCCTTGCAAATTATGTAGCTTGTCCTGCCCATAATTGCTTTTCTGGCCACATATTTCACTTTTTTTTTTTTTCTGACTGTGGGGTCAGTTTGAGAGGGTGCTCTTTCCACCACAAGGCTGGGTTAATATATTCCATCTGGTTTTAGGTTTGTATTAATATCTCAAAGTTAGTAGATAGGAAAATATGAAAACCAAGGGATATGATCAATGCCTGTCAGAGTAGATCTTAAGCTGGGAGCCATAATTATAGCTAGGGTGTCTGGATGACACATGGAAGAAGGAGACTTCCTTGGTGAACAGTGTAGTGAGAACAGATAGGAGATAAGGTCCAGGATGAAGGCAGCATGTTGGTGAGAGGCCCACCACAACCCAGAGGACAGCGAATGATGGAGGAAAGGCAGGTCTCTGCCAAAGTTGACTATGGGGATGTCTGAGAAGTAAGTAGTGACAACAAGACGTTTTGTTGGTCTTTTTGCCTTCACATTCGTCCTTGGCCAGGTTAGCAGGCAGCCACAGTATTCGGCAGATGTTATAAATAGAAGATAGGACCCTCATGTCTCTAATGACCAGAAGCTCCTGCTTCCTCCTGAGGGAGGTGTCCAGGGCTGCAGTCAAGATCCTGACCATGCAGACCCGGTGTGCAGGTAGGATGGTTTCCACTCCAAAGTTGGAACAATTAGGTTCATCTTTGATGGGCTTCCCTTGTGGCTCAGCTGGTAAAGAATTCGCCTGCGATGTGGGAGACCTGGGTTCGATCCCTGGGTTGGGAAGATCCCCTGGAGAAGGGAAAGGCTACCCACTCCAGTATTCTGGCCTGGAGAATTCCTTGGTCTGTGTAGTCCATGGGGTGGCAAAGAATCGGACACGATTGAGCGACTTTCACTCACTTTGATGTCCTCGGTTGGATCAGAGTAGGCTAAAGTCAGGGTAAAGCAGATATGGATACCAGTTAATAACACGTTTTCCTAAAGAATTTGTAAGTGACATGAGAAATTGAGCATCTAAGGTGCTCACTTAAGGAAAACTCAGGAGCTACTAGACATCTTTGAGAGTTTGGGCTTTTAAATTCAGAACTACCAATCTCTTGCCTTGAGATGGCTTCTTTTAGGGGCTTTAAGCAGTTCAGATGATGGTTATGCTCAGAGAAGAAATGTAGCTTATGGGTCCCTCAGGTGATGATGATGTCATGGACTTCTGGTAAGGACACCCTGAGGACCAGGGAAAATTCAGAAAACCATGATGGACAGGCATCATGGTCCCTGAGTCTGTCTTCATAAGGGCTGTTGTATGGGGAATAGGGCTTTCTGAAGACAGGTGTTTTCAGCAGAGGTTTCCATTTATCATGGTTTATCATGAGTGAGTGGAGTCATCAGGGGCTTCTTTCTTACTCCTAAAAATGAAGGGATGTTGTGCTGTGGGATTCAGGAGAAGACCCTTCCAGATTGTGAAGAAAATAAGAATTTTCTTCAGCTGAGGTAGCGGTGATCACGCTGGGCATCCACATTTGAAGGGTGTCTCCTGCCACAGAACAGGCATAGCAGTCCTGCCTCTGAATAGCACTGTGGTGTCAGACAGCCGGAGGCAGTGCACGTAGCTCCATGCTGAGCTTTAGATTCTTTCGCTCACTGTGCCCTGAGTCCTTTCCTAAGTTGAGTCTATTAGAGCCGTGCCATTGAAAATGCCCTTTGCCTACCAACCTCACTCCCTGACAGTTAGCTGCATCCTTCAAGGCTGCCACACTCTTTCAGGTCTGGAAATTATATGAGGTTCGCTTGAAGACAGGTCTTTTTTTGTAAGAACGGATCTCTCTACCATTTGTCTCCCACAAATAACTGGATCTCTAAATGTTATAATAAAATGTCTTTACTTGCAAATAAAATAATGAAGACCACAGTGACTAAGCGTAAATCATAAATTAGCTCTGATTCTCTGAGACTGTAGAGAAGGCTTTTGGGGGAAGTTTACATATTTTGTATGGACTTTCATATTCCAAGTACTTTCATCTTCCAAGTATTTTTCCATTCCAAGTCACTCTCTCTGACTTTAGTTTCAGAAACCTCATTTGAAATTTCATTTCATGGTCAATTCAGCATGTAATGAATAATTCATAGAAGGATTGGAGTGCATAACTGGGCCATGCGACACATGGATTCATTCTGTTCTCCTTAATTGATCCCTATTTGTAGAGATGGGTGAATCATCCTAATTCTCTGCAGGGATAGAACCACTGTATGATCTGCTAAAATCCATGGGTTGTTACGGAAACAGTGGGGTGTGTGTTCCCTGGGGTCTTCCACTGGGGGATCCAAAGATGACTTGCTGCAGAAGCCTCTTCTGCTTTTGTCCCTTGACGGAGGATCTGTGCCACAGCTGATGCTCTGCTCTCTTCCCAGCTCACCTTCAACTAGGAGTAGTAGTTTAGTCTCTAAGTCAGGTCCAGTTCTTGCAAGCCCATGGACCGTAGCCTCTGTCCATGGGGTTTTCCAGGCAGAAATACTGGAGTGGGTTGCCATTTCCATCTCCAGGGGATCTTCCCGACTCAGGGATTGAACTCAGGTCTGCTGCACTGCAGGTGGGTGTTTTACCAACTGAGTTAAGAGAGAAGCCCTTCCTCCACCTGGAGGAGGGTCAAATCATCTTGAGGAGGAAGAGACTGCTTGTCCAGGTCTTTAATCATGGAGAAGTGGTGTCCTCCTTTACATGTGGCGAACAGGGCTGCAAGGACTTCTAGATGTGCAATCCACCATGAAATACTGAGAAAAATACTGAAAGATCTTTCTTTTAGAAGTGTATTCATGTTGTTTCATTGCTGTAATTGATTATAAATTATTTGAGGGCTTAAAGCACACATTTATTCTGTTTCAATTTAGGTCAAAAGTTCAAAATCAGTTTCACTGGACAAAGTCAAGGGATCAGCAGGAGTGGTTTCTTTTCGAGGTTCTGTGGGAGAATGCATTTACTTGACTTCTATAGCTTCTAGAGCCTGCTGGTATACCTTGATCTGTGGCCACTTTCTTCTGTCTCTGAAACCAGCTGTGTAGCTTTTTCAAATCTCTTTTTGATCCATGCTACTGTCATCATATCAGTGTCTTCTCACACTGACAACTTCTGTGTCTCTTTTATAAGGACCCTTGTAATTCAGAAAATTCAGTTCAGTCCCTCAGTCATGTCTGACTCCTTGAAACCCCACGGACGGCAGCACGTCAGTCTTCCCTGTTTATCATCAACTCCTGGAGCTTGCTCAATCAAACTCATGTCCATCGAGTCAGTGATGCCATCCAACCATCTCATCCTCTGTCATCCCCTTCTCCTCCCAACTTCAATCTTTCCCAGCATCAGTATCTTTTTAAGTGAGTCAATTTTTTGCATTAGGTGGCCTAAGTATTGGAGTTTCAGCTTCAGCATCAGTCCTTCCAATGAATATTCAGGACTGATTTCCATTAGGATCGACTGGTTTCATCTCCTACAGTTAATGGACTCTCAAGAGTCTTCTCCAATACCATAGTTCAAAAGCATCAATTTTTCAGCACTCAGCTTTCTTTATAGACCAACTCTCACATCCATACATGACTACTGGAAAAACCATAGCTTTGACTAGATGGAACTTTGTCGGCAAAGTAATGTCTCTGCTTTTTAATATGCTATCTAGGTTGGTCATAACATTTCTTCCAAGGAGCAAGTGTCTTTTAATTTCATGGCTGCAGTCACCATCTGCAGTGATTTTGGAGCACCCCGCCCCAAATAAAGTCTCTCACTGTTTCCATTGTTTCCCCATCTATTTGCCATGAAGTGATGGGACTGGATGCCATGATCTTAGTTTTCTAAATGTTGAGCTTTAAGCCAGCTTTTTCACTCTCCTCTTTCACTTTCATCAAGAGGTTCTTTAGTTCTTCTTCCGTTTTTGCCTTAAGGGTGGTGTCATCTGCATATCTGAGGTTATTGATATTTCTCTCTGCAATCTTGATTCCAGCTTGTGCTTCATCCATCCTGACATTTTACATGATGTACTCTGAATGTAAGTTAAATTAGCAGAGTGTCAATATACAGCCTTGACACACTCCCTTGCTTTTTGATGCTCCAACAGATGTTTGCAATTTGATCTCTGGTTCCTCTGCCTTTTCTAAATCCAACTTGAAGATCTGGAAGTTCAGGGTTCACTTACTGTTGAAGCCTGGCTTGAAGAATTTTGAGCATTAATTTGCTAGCATGTGAGATGAGTGCAATTGTGCAGTAGTTTGAGCATTCTTTGGCATTACTTTTCTAAGGGATTGGAATGAAAACTGACCTTTTCCAGTCCTGTGGCCACTGCTGAGTTTTTCAAATTTGCTGGTATCTTGAGTGCAGCACTTTCACAACATCATCCTTCAGGATTTGAAATAGCTCAACTGGAATTCCATCACCTCCACTAGCTTTGTTCATAGTGGTGCTTCCTAAGGCCCATTTGACTTTGCATCCTGGAGTGTGATCCTGTGTCCAGTGATCACATCATCACGGTTACCTGCATAATGAAGCTCTTTTTTGTACAGTTCTTCTGTGTATTCTTGCCACCTCTTCTTAATATCTTCTGCTTCTGTTAGGTCCATACCATTTCTGTCTTTTATCGAGCCCATCTTTGCATGAAATGTTCCCTTGGTATCTCTAATTTTCTTGAAGAGATCTCTAGTCTTTCCCATTCTATTGTTTTCCTTTCTTTCTTTGCATTCATCACTGAGGAAGGCTTTCTTATCTCTCCTTGCTTTTTCTTTGGAAGTCTGTATTGAAATGGGTATATCTTTTCCTTTTTCCTAACCTTTAGCTTCTCTTCTTTTCTCAGCTATTTATAAGGCCTCCTCAGACAACCACTTTGCCTTTTTGCATTTCTTTTTCTTGTGATTACATTGAGCCAATTCAGATAATCCAGAATTATTTTCCCATCTCAAGATCTTTAATTTGATCACATCTTCAAAGTTCCTTTTGCAGAAACTTTGAGTGTAAAGTAACATTCTCAGATTCCAGGAATTAGAAGGTGACAAATCTGGTGGGGGACATATTTTAGCCTACCACAATAAAGTAGAAATTTTGAAGCATGAAGTTGGTGGGTCTGTTTGTGGCATAGCTTTTACAAAATATTTGAGGAAAAGTTCTTATTTTTAGTAGAAATATTTTGTAAAAACATTTCAGTATAAAATTGTCCAATTTTTCCAATGCCAAGCCAACAAACAGTTTACAGTTTAATCACAGGCTGTTTTGCAAACATGTGATTTAAAACAGCCAATTACTTTGGATATATTTTGGATTTTGCTGTTCAGTGTTATGGCAATAAGTTAATATTCACATAGCTGTCATGTATCATTTAAGAGTTTTACTTTAGTTCAGGACTCATTAGAATGTCCTAGTAAACATACAAAATAACTCTATCTTGAAATATCTTCAAATTATGATTAACTCATGTATACCCTTTGTAAGCAGGGTTAGGATTTCTGAGTATCTCCCTTTGTTTCTCTTACTGTCTTTGTCTCTCTCTCCGTCTGTCTCCGAGTCTGTCTCTCTGTTTCTCTCTCTGCTTCTTGGAGATCTCACTGGAGACCAGCTGACCTGTAAGGAACCTCATGTATGGATATATTTGATGAGAAACTGACATTTTCACCCAGGAGCCAGCAAAGATCTGAAATCTGCCAACGGCTATGTGAGTAAATTGGAAGCAGATCTTCCCCAGCTGACCTGCTAGGTAACTGTGGACCTGGCAACACCTTGATTGTACCCTCAGGAGAGGCTATAATATAGACCCACATAGCTAAACTGCGCCCAGATTCCCAACCCCCAGAAACTGTGAGATAAATGTTTGTTGTTATCAATCACTAGTTGGAGTGGGGGGAGGGGTGTAATTTGCTACACACCAATAGGTAACTGGGGCTTCCCAGGTGGCAGAGTGGTAAAGAATGCAGGAAACACAAGAGATGCAGGTTTGATCCCTGGGTCAGGAAGACCCCTTGGAGGAGGAAATGGCAACCTCTCCCGTATTCTTGCCTGGAAAATTCCATGGACAGAGGACCTGGCAGACTGCAGTTCATGGGGTCACAAAGAGTCGGATATAACTGAGCATGCATGTACTAACAGATCGACTAATGTACCAGCTTTGAACATCTTATACTCTCAAAAAAAAAAGTAAATTACTCAAGACTGTACAGTTGATCCTTGAACAATGCAGGTGTTAGGAGCGCCAACCCTCCATAAAGTCTAAAATCCACATATAACTTTTTGATGAAAATAATCAATAAGCAATCTATAATAAGAATAGAAAAGAACTTTATTTGAGTCAAACTGAAGACTATGCCCAAGAAGCACAGATTCAAGAAGCAATTGAATTGTGTTCTGCTGAACTACAAGATGGGGGTGGGAGGCTTTTACTTTATAAAGACCGAGCTCGCAAAATTATGTTAGGTATACAAAAACCAAATTGCAAAATGGTCTGAGGCAGAGTGTGGTTCAGTCAGGGATGTTGGAAGCTGGAGTGGACAGGATTACTTCCCAGGTGGTGGGTCCCAAACTGAACCACATCTTCAGACCACAGATTGAGCGAGCAATTCATGAGTTCCTGGCAGCCCAGAAAAGGAAGCCGTGCCACACCGCCTCCGGAGCCTGAAAGCCAGGCCCCTGCTGCTCCGTCCCAGGACGCTTCCTAAGAATATGCTTGACATGTTTTGGAAGCTCCATTGAATTAATGGTGAAGAACTGGATTCAGTTACATAAGAGTACAACTTCAGAATGAAGACAGGCCCAAGTTCTCACTGACTTCAGAATTCAATGTTGGCTGTGGGGCTGTGTCCAGATAGAATAGGGAGCAAGTGGGGCTCTAGAAAAGTTGACCATGTGCGCCCCCATACTGTGCTGGCGTCCAGCTAGCCTGTCCAGGGGGGTGACACCCAGTAGACACTACAGACATATTAAGAAACACTACATCACTTTGGGGTTTGTCCTGAAGCGAACCTTTGTACTTGAACTTAGAGACTGTGTATGGATTTTAGGTTTTGTGCTTGAGGATAATCAGAAGCTACAGTGAAGGAACATAACCAGACCTAAAGATGCAGTCAGTGTCAAAGAATTGACAGTAAAGGTTAGCCAGGGGTGGTAGGGTTATAACAATGCTTATTTGATACTATCAGTTTCTGAGAGTTGCAAATCAGAGTTTACAAGTCACTAGCATCGGACATGACTGAGCGACTTCACTTTCATTTTTCCCTTTCATGCATTGGAGAAGGAAATGGCAACCCGCTCCAGTGTTCTTGCCTGGAGAATCCCAGGGACAGGGGAGCCTGGTGGGCTGCCGTCTATGGGGTCGCACAGAGTTGGACACAACTGAAGCGACTTAGCAGCAGCAGCAGTAGCAGGATTAGAGCTGGCAAGAAGTAAGTATGCTTATTAAGACAGTACTGGTTGCCATTTGAAATGACAGCATAGTTACAGGGGAAACCGTGGGACCATAAGGTTTTGAGAACAGTGGGTGGTATCTGAGTCTGATAGATTTCAGAAAAGGTATATCTAAGTGATACATGAATGTGTCTGAAATCATTCACAATGGCCATCTGCCTCCATTTTGGATGTCTGAATCATGGGCACTCCATTTTGACATTTTAAATACATCCTCTTCTTCCATGGTTAAAGCAGATACCAATGCAAGTTTGACAGTCCACATAACAGGCTGTTCTAGGTAGCATACATTTTAAGCTAAATTTTATATAAGTGACTTCTCCGTACTTCAATACGTGAAAATTTCTCTCATCAAACTTATAGTCAGCCCTCCATCATATTCATGTTCCTTCCATATCCATGATTCCACACCAGCAGATTCAACCAAACACAGATCATGTAGTACTATAATATTTACTACTGAAATAGTAGTAAATTTCAGTACTATTATTGAAAGTAGTACTTTCCCATGCAGTTCATACCTGTGTTGTTCAAGGGTCAACTGTATTTTCAACTAAGTATTGGATTTGGTGTATAGTCTTGCCTCAGTGGCCTTGGGAAATTGCTTCAAAGACCCCCACAGATATTAAAATGTGTGAATGTTCAAGTTCCTTACATATGATAAGATGGGGTAGTCCAGTTGGCCTGCCATATCGGGGTGCTGCATCAGCAAATCCAACCACACTTGGATGGAATTCTGAGGGTGCAGAACCCATGGGCACAGAGAGTTGACTGTCCTTTATGGAAGTCAGTAAAAGCAGAGCTGAGGGAAAGGGAGAGTTAAGCATGAATAAAACTCTGCTTATTCTCAAAGCTTAAAAAGACTGAATATGTCTATGACATTGATGGGGTAGATGTGTTGAGAATATATTTGCACAGAAACTTTAATAACCTCCTTGCTCCATCAGCCAAGCCTTTCTGTCAGAAACGGAGGGAACACAGCTTGGTGCGTCTCTTAGATGAACTGCTTGGCCAGAAAAAAATAGAACTGTGGAGCAGAAGTCCTTGAGAAAAACAACGTGCTTCTAGACAAGTTTTACCAATGTTTCTGGGAGGTGATATATTAACCATTAGGCAGCACGGCCTCTTGCTCCCAGGCTGTGACTCTGCCATAGGGTAGAAGGGCCTCTCTGGCCAACTGGAGCACCTCAAGTACCTCGGATTCCAGGAGGCATCAGTGTGAAATGGCCCTGCCTTCCCTGCTGGTGGGGAGGGGTGTTCATAAGTCATCTGGGGCCAGATGTCAGGACCAGAGCAGCAAAGGGGGAACTGGCAGAAGCAACATGGGAGCTTGAGAACTGAGATGTCTGTTTACGAGCACCTAGAAGGAAGGGTGGAAATTCCACAGTCAGGAGAGGAAGCCAAAGTGGAGAAATAATATACTGCCATTATGACGTTTTCTTAGTCTACAGGCTGGTGTGGCCTATGAAACAGAAATTTTATTCTTTGTGCTTCTTTGGATAATTAGTAATTCTTAGCAGCAGCAGCATAGGATTACGAGCACACATCTGTTTGCAGCATGGATTAATTCCTACTCGAAGATTGGAGACTAACTTCCAAGGGTTTAGTGGCAGGGCCATGAAGAGAATATTGCACACTGTCAGAGATTACTTATATAGCTCCAAGCCTGGGCATGGTACTAGAAAACTGGGTTCAAAACATTGCTGCAGCTAGTTGGAAAGTCTGTTTGGTCTCTAGGAGAAAAGTGATGGTCTTCTCTGAGAGATCAGAGAAGTCTCTATTAGCCTTAGGGGAAATGACTTTTGTCACTGGTTGAAATGTCCCACTCAGGTATTGTAAAAGGGGGTAGAAATGGAAAGAAGAGGGATAAGGGTGTTGTTGGAAGCCTGCAGGTACCATAGGAAACAACATCTAGCCTCTCAGGGCAGATAATGTTTACAACTGGGAATGGGGGATGCTTGGTGTTGTAAAAATAGGTGCCCAAAGCCAGGGAGAGTTACATGACAATAAGATTGAGATTTCTTGAGATATATCAGAGTGTAGAAAAGTCCTGCTCATGTGTTGTAAGGATGAAAACTTTCGCAGATGGTAAGAGACACAGGACATGAAATAGGGGCTCACTGCAAACAAATGGTTGCCATAGTGAAATGTTTTATGCTGGCTTAGATTGCAAGGGAAAAAAAAAAAAAAAAGGTACGGCAACTTAGATTCCCATAATTAATACACACGAATAGAATAGGAGGCCAGTTTTAGCATTAAGATGGACGAAATTCTGGTGGGTGCAGGATGTGGGGAGCAGAAATTATTAAAACAGCTACCAAATCAGCCAGCATTTCAACACACTGTCCTGGAAGTAAATTTGAGGGCCATTCAAACTGGCAGTTCATCTTTAAGTCCTTCCCAGGGTTATGTGTAATAAATATATGGGACTGTGAGTGGAAATATTGACCACTTTGTAACTGCTTCATTCATATCCTTTTTCCTCATAACATGTTGACAACAGGAAAAGCCAGATCTGAGAAGGCCAGTTCTACCTGGTGAGCCATGTCAAGCTTAGCTTTAGCTTTTCTGGCCCTTTTAAAATAAGGCTGAGTTAGTGATGATTTGATTTCTTGGTTCTCAGCCTTTTTGTGTAGTAGGATGGTGCTGCTCAAAGTTGGACACAAACTCCCTGCATCTCAATCGCGATAGGAGAATGCTGAAAAATATATTACATTTATTCCTCAGGCCTGCCTCTTAATATTCTGATTCATAAGTTCAGGGTAGAGCCAGGAATCTAAATTTTAATAAATGTGTTTCCCTTCTCAAAGTGATGTTGGGGCTGTGCTTTGAGAAATGCAATTTAGGATCTTTTTGACTGATGAATTCTGAGGAAAGGTAGTGAGATAAAGATAAACATATGAAAAGGAAAGTACAGAGCTGTAAACGTCACAAGGAAATAATCTGTTTTTGAAATTGATATATAGACAGAAATCTGCTGTTAGTGTTCCACAACCCACAATAAGGACAGGGGGATAAGCTGGAATATACTCTTCTAATTATTTGACTCTGTAGACAAAATGGATATAGCTGATTATATGGCCTGGAAAATCAGTTCAGGGATAGACTTTGGTTCACTCTGGGTCCCAAGCCCTGAAGAGGAGTTTTCCAGAATGCCAAGGAGCTTTGTTAAAGGCCAGCATGAATAATGATCATGATGAAAATGATAACAGCTAATGTTCTTAAGCACTTATTTTTTAAGCACAGACCCAAACAATCTTATGTAATTCTTATAATAAACACATGCTATCAGATGAGGAAAATTAGATTAAGTAACTTGACCAAGTTTATTTAACTACTATGTGAACTAATTACCCTTTTAATCTCTGTCTGACTTCAAATTTTGTGGGCTACATCATCAGTTTTTCTGCCTCCCTAAGTGGTACCACTGTGAGAGAATGAGAATGAGAAGGTTATTTCCTTCTCAAAGGAAATAACTTTTCACAGGTCAGGTTGACAATGACAGACTGAATCAAGATTGATTACACTACTTCTGTTAACAGAACTTCTGGAAAGTTTTTATACGGGTGGCTCTTAGCCATTTACTATGTGGGGCTCAGCATCTCTCAGAATCAATCCTAGAAAAAGGCTCAGTTTTTTCTAATGAAAAGACTGTCCATCCCTGGGGATAGAGACCATTTAAAAATATTACCTGAAGAATGTAGCAGGAGCCCCAGTCCTGAACTGAATGCACCTTAGGACTCCTGTTATAGAGGTCTACCAAGGCAGCTTTTATGAGAAGGCAAGTCTCCAGGGAAATAACTATTACAAGGGAGAAGGGAATCTGGCATATAATTTGTACACAACAATATCATCAGTGCTGGAGAAGAAGAGTCTTTATTAATATGGAATGGTGCCTGTCACTCAGCTTGTCCTTGAGCCCCAAAATACTCAGGTTGAGTGCTAGGAGGAACCAGGTAAAGTTTGCAAAAGCTCCTTCATCAAAGTATGAAATCACTGGGAGTTTGTTACCCATGTAACAGAGTGTGATACATAGGCTCACTGTGGATTCTTCTCTGCCTATACAGACAGCACAGAGAATGTCACTGTTGCTTCCTTGAAGACATTCAGCACACAGGTGGCCTCTCTTGATCATTATGTAGTGTCTTTCCTTCTTTCTTATAAGTCAGAGACAAATATCATATGATACCACTTATATGTGGAATCTAAAAAAAATGGTACAAATGAACTTATTTAAAAAACAAACAAACAAAAAAAGAGTTACAGATGAAGAAAACAAACTTATGGTGACCAAGGTGGGGAGGAATGAGAGATTGGGATTGATATATGCACATTACTGTAAATAAAATAAGTAGCTTATAGGGACCTACTATATAGCATAGGGAACTCGACTCAATATTCTATAATTACTTATATGAGAAAAGAATCTAAAAGAGTGGATATATGTATAGGTATAACTGATTATTTGGTGGCTCAGACAATAAAGAATTTGCCTGCAATGCAGGTGACCCAGGTTAGATCCCTGGGTTGGGAAGATCCCCTAGAGAATGAAATGGCAACTCACTCCAGTATTCTTGCCTGGAGAATTCCGTGGACAGAGAAGTATGGTGGGATCCAGTCCACGGGGTCACAAAGAGCTGGACACGACTGAGTGACTAACACTTACTTTGCTGTAGAGCAGAAACTAACACAACATTGCAAATCCACTACACTCCAATAAAAGTTAATTTAAAAAAAGAGAGAGAGACTCACAGATACAGACAGAAGGGAGAGGGGTTGGGGGAGGGGCAAAATAAGTGAATGGGATTAAGAAGTACAAACTACCAGTTTTACAAGAAACAAGTCACAGGGCTGTACTGTACAGCACATGGAATAACGTCAATATAAGAATTTTGGGTGGTGTATAATCTATAAAAAATCAGATCATTATGTTGTACATTAATACAGTATTATGTCAATTATACTTCAATTAAGAATAAAATAAAATGCAAAGTAAAACTGAAAAAAAAATTAGAGAAAAAAAAAAAAAGAATAGGTACTGAATTAAATTAAAAGCTTGGCCAGATGATCCTGTTTGCTAGGACTGGGGAAGGAGAGATTAGTTATACTACTTTTATCTTTGCTCAATTGTATCTAATAGTGCCCTCCCACCCCATTATCTCTATCTGCTATCTATCTTGAAATAAACATATCTCAAGAACTCTCATCTTTGTGGGGGAAGAAATTTCAGGTAATTTTTTCTGTAAATAACAGTTGTCTGATTGTATAGTTCTGACTCAAAGTTAGCGTACCACATACCCAAAACATAAAATATCTGTACTAAATTTCCTTTACATGCAAAAGATTGACCTCTATAACCATAAACCTTATAGTTTCACTGAAATATGAAGTACTGATTTTTGGAAATGTAAGAAATTTCTGAAGAAAAGGATATGTCTAAGGACCATGTGTGTGCTAAGTAGCATCAGTTAAGTCTGACTCTGTGCAAACCTATGGACTGCAGCTCGTCAGATTCCTCTGTCCATGGGATTCTCCAGGCAAGCATCCTAGAGGGGGTTGCTATGCCCTCCTCCATGGGATTTTCCAAACCCAGGAATTGAACCTATGTCTCTTATGTCTCCTGCATTGGCAGACTGGTTCTTTACCACTTGCACCACCTGGGAAGCCTTCATTTAAGGACCACTCAGGTCTAATTAGAAGAAGGCAATGGCACCCCATTCAAGCACTCTTGCCTGGAAAATCCCATGGATGGAGGAGCCTGGTGGGCTGCAGTCCATGGGGTCGTGAAGAGTCAGACACGACTGAGTGCCTTCACTTTCACTTTTCACTTTCATGCACTGGAGAAGGAAATGGCAACCCACTCCAGTGTTCTTGCCTGGAGAATCCCAGGGACAGAGGAGCCTGGTGGGCTGCCATCTATGGGGTCACACAGAGTCGGACACGACTGAAGTGACTTAGCAGCAACAGCAGGTCTAATTAAGGCTGTCTTTATTCTAACGTTTATGACATTAAAAAAAAAAAAAAAAGGCCCTGATACCTGTTACTCATTAAGAGTTGTGAAATCAATTCAGTGTATGATAAGCATTAAAAAAAAAAAAAAAGAGTATTTAATAGAAAATAACTCCAGATGGCTAACAAGCACAGGAAAAGATGCTCAACATCACTCATTATCAGAGAACTGCAAATCAAGACCAAAATGAGGTACCATTTCATGCCAGTCAGAATGGCTGCTATCCAAAAGTCTACAAGCAATAAATGCTGGAGAGGGTGTGGAGAAAAGGGAACCCTCTTACACTGTTGGTGGGAATGCAAACTAGTACAGCCACTATGGAGAACAGTGTGGAGATTCCTTAAAAAACTGGAAATAGAACTGCCTTATGACCCAGCAATCCCACTGCTGGGCATACACACCGAGGAAACCAGAATTGAAAGAGACACATGTACCCCAATGTTCATTGCAGCACTGTTTATAATAGCCAGGACATGGAAACAACCTAGATGTCCATCAGCAGATGAATGGATAAGAAAGCTGTGGTACATATACACAATGGAGTATTACTCAGCCATTAAAAAGAATTCATTTGAATCAGTTCTAATGAGATGGATGAAACTGGAGCCTATTATACAGAGTGAAGTAAGCCAGAAAGAAAAACACCAATACAGTATACTAATGCATATATATGGAATTTAGAAAGATGGTAATGATAACCCTGTATGCGAGACAGCAAAAGAGACACAGATGTATAGAACAGTCTTTTGGACTCTGTGGGAGAGGAAGAGGGTGGGATGATTTGGGAGAATGGCATTGAAACGTGTATAATATCATATAAGAAACAAATTGCCAGTCCAGGTTTGATGCAGGATACAGGATGCTTGGGGCTGGTGCCCTGGGATGACCCAGAGGGAGGGTACGGGGAGGAAAGTGAGAGGGGGTTTCAGGATGGGGAACACGTGTACACCTGTGGCGGATTCATGTGGATGTATGGCAAAACCAATATAAAATAAAGTAAAAAAAAAAAATTAATTAAAAAATAAAATAAAAAAAGAAAATAACTCCAATGCATTTACATCATAAGGGTAAGCACTATTTTACAAAACTTTGTTCCACTTTTGCATACGTTTCTGTGTACATGAGTCACAGCGCACAACTGCCCCTTCTCTTGGATCACAGTTAACATTGTTGAAAGCTACTGATATTTGGTCATACAAATTTCAACATTTAAGAGGGTTTCCAAACGTAAAAATATTTTGCTCAGTAATTGTCTTTCTTCCAAATTAGAAACAGTATATAATGGGAAATAGAGTTAATATAAGTATATACAAGAGATTATTTCATACTGGTAAAAGTTATCCAATGATCTGCAGTTATATACAAAATAAAAGTTGATAATTCCAAGGTTAGCTCCAAAGATGATCAAATTACTAATCTGGGGCTATCTATACAAAACTGCCTATACAGGTTCCTTTATCTAAAAAAAATGTATTAAGAAATAGCACTAATTTTTATCTTTGCAAAAGACTGTTGCATAATGGGACAGAAAATGACTAAAACGCTTTCTGGCTATAATATATTTAGCATTGAAGTAGCCAGTTTCAATCAAGTTCCTGAGAAAGTTACCTTCACTACTTAGGTATATATTTCTACCAAGAAATTATCCAGCTCCCAAATTCAGTCCAAAGCACACTATATTTTATTTGACGTGAAGCCAATGAAAGTTATAATTAAGGACAATAGCTATAAAACGAAAGCAATAATGAGGGAGAAAGGATAAAAAATGCTTCTTAAAGTAATATTTTTTATGACTTTGGTATATAAATTTCCCTCATGACTTGTTGTATTTACATTAATTACTGCATCTATAGCTTTGTGTATCCATATTTGGCTATGTAGAAATATGATTTGGTATTTGCACTCCATTTCATACCCTGAAAGCCTCATATTCCTAGTCTGCAACCCCTACACAGGATAGAGATGGGTGATAATATTGTCAAGCTTTTAAGTTATGGTAGAAGAGAAATTTAGAAAGAGCAAATTGGCTTGAATTTAGAACCATATGGGATGGATACCATGGTGACTATGAAAAACACTCAGAGTTTGAAGTGACTTGCTAATTAAATCTTTGGTAACTCAGGTTTTTCTTACACATTGACAACTTACAATCAATTCAAATTAATTCACTCCAATCCAGCAGACATTTATAAATTCTCATTTTAGTGGTAAGTATAGCTGGTTTGTTTTTTGATTTCTGCTTTCAAGGTGTTTATAATGTAGACAAAGAGATAGACAACCACACAATTTGGAAATCAAAGTGGAATTATGCCAAGAGATTTAGAAGAGATTATCAGCAAAGTACTATCAGTTCAGCTCAGTCGCTCAGTCGTGTCTGACTCTGCAACCCCATGGATTGTAGCACAACAGGCCTCCCTGTACATAATCAACTCCCGGAGTTTACTCAAACTCTTATCCATTGAGTTGGTGATGCCATCCAACAATCTCATCTTCTGTCGTCCTCTTCTCCTGTCTTCAATCTTTCCCAGCATCAGGGTCTTTACAAATGAGTTAATTCTTTGCATCAGGTGGCCAAAATATTGGAGTTTCAGCTTCAGCATCAGTCCTTCCAATGAATATTCAGGACTAATTTCATTTAGGATGGACTAGTTGGATCTCCTTGCAGTCCAAGGGACTCTCAAGAGTCTTCTCCAAAACCACAGTTCAAAAGCATCATTTCTTTGGTGCTCAGCTTTCTCTACAGTCCAACTCTCACATCCACACATGACTACTGGAAAAACCATAGCTTTGACTAAATGGACCTTTGTTGGCAAAGTAATATCTCTGCTTTTTAATATACTGTCTAGGTTGGTCATAGCTTTTCTTCCAAGGAGCAAGCGTCTTTTAATTTTATGGCTTCAGTCACCACCTGCAGTGATTTTGGAGCCCAAAAAATAAAGTCTGTCATTGTTTTCATTGTTTTCCCATCTACTTGCCATATAGTGATGGGGCCAGATCCCATGATCTTCGTTTTCTGAATATTAAGCTTTAAGCCAACTGTTTCACTCTCCTCTTTCACTTTCATCAAGAGGCTCTCTAGTTCTTCTTCACTTTCTGCCAGAAGGATGGTATCATCTGCACATCTGAGATTGATATTTCTCCTGGCAATCTTGATTCCAGCATGTACTTCATCCAGTGCAGTGTTTCTCATGATGTACTCTGCGTATAAGTTAAATAAGCAGGGTGACAATATACAGCCTTGACATACTCCTTTTCCTATTTGGAACCAGTCTGTTGTCCCATGTCCAGTTCTAAATGTTGTTTCCTGACTTGCATACAGAGTTCTCAGGAGACAGGTCAGGTGGTCTGGTATTACCATTTCTTTAAGAATTTTTCAGAGTTTGTTGTGTTCTACACAGTCAAAGGCTTTGCATAGCCAATAAAGCAGAAGTAGATGTTTTTCTGGAACTCTCTTGCTTTTTTGATGATCCTTCTCTTTTTTTTTTTTTTTTAATTTTATTTTTACTTTATTTTACTTTACAATACCGTATTGGTTTTGCTTTGCTAGCGTATGAGATGAGTGCCATTGTGTGGTAGTCTGAACATTCTTTGGCATTGCCTTGCTTTGGGATTGGAATGAAAACTGACCTTTTCCAGTCCTGTGGCCACTGTTGAGTTTTCCAAATTTGCTGGCATATTGAGTATAGCACATTCACAGCATCATCTTTTAGGATTTGAAATAACTCAACTGGAATTCCATCACCTCTACTAGCTTTGTTCGTAGTGATGTTTCCTAAGGCCCACTTGACTTTGCACTTCAGGATGTCTGGCTCTAGGTGAATGATCATACCATTGTGGTTATCTGGATTGTGAAGATCTTTTTTGTATAGTTCTTCTTTGTATTTTTGCCACCTCTTCACAAAGTACTATAGAAATGCTTATTTAAACAGAAAAGGGTAGCAGCATGGGTTTAAATAGACAATAATAATGTATATCTTAGAGGAGTTATTGTTGAGCTTAAATAAAATAATCTACAAAGAGCAACTGGGATATAATAAGTCTCAATAAATATTAGCCATCCTCGGGTACAAAAATGACATTCTGATGGATAGTCCTACTAGGGATGCCTCAGGAATACTGTAACCACTCTGAACCATCTAAGATATGAGACATGGAATATTTCCTGCCATATCAGCAAACAAGCATGTCATGGTCATGGATGATTCCAGCCTTCCAAATGTGAATTCCTGAGCCCTAAGGTTACTTAGGAAGGAGAAGAATACCTGTGAATACCTGGCAGCCATCAGGTTTCAGTGACTCCTTACAAGGAACTCTGAGGAACCTCGGATGTGAAAAATGCAGGATACTGGCCCCAGCTATCTGAGATGCATATGAAAGGAATGATTCCAGTGAGTCCAGACCCATACATCTTCCCATACACAGAAAAGTGCTAAATTACTTAACTTGGGATATCTGGTTTTCTTTAATGCACAAAAATACTTTTAATGTTCACATAATCTGTCCTTTGTTGCAAACCTCTATACAACCTGATTCCTCTCTGCCAAACTTCTTGCAGCAGTTCTCTTAGGGTTACTTGAGATCCTGCCTCCTAGACTTAAGTCCTAAAAATTCCCATCAAATAAAACATAACTCTCAACTTTTAGGTTGCATGTATTTTTTCAGTTGACAGATGTAAGGCATCAAGAGAAAGGTTCAAACATCACAAACTAGGGTGACCTACATAGGATTCATTCTCACAGAAGGTCAGAGAAGCCTACCCCAGTAACAAAAATAAGCTATTTGCAGTTTTGCCTGATCTAAATCTAGAAGACAGTTTTGGGGTTTCTTGGAGATGGTCGATTGTTGCCACATCTGGATTCTTAACTATGGTCTAATAGCTATGCCTCTAAATGAAAATTAAAATGATGATGATCTTTTTGAATGGAATTTAGAATGCAAAGGGGCCTTTTAAAAATTGAAAAAGCAATTGCTTCAGACCTTTGCCCTTCCCCTCCCAGATTTAACTAAACTCTTTGACCTTTACATTCATGAAAGAAGGGGAATCCCTCTTTGGGTATCAGCTCAAAAACTGGGATCCCTTGCTTAGGTGACTGCTTATTCCTCTAAACCATTAGTTCAAACTGCTGAGAATAGCCTCCTTGCCCAAAGGCAGTAGCAGCTACTACAGACCAGCTAAAGAAGCCTGAAAAGATAATGCTTGGCCAGCCAATCACTACATGGACCCCATGCCAGGTTCAGGCTTTAGTAAGCTCTAAGGGAATTGAGCGGTATCCTTGGAAGGTCAATTTAAGTCAGGCTATGATGTTAGACAACCCAGTGGCTACCACAGAAACCTGTCACAAGCTAAATTCTGCCACCCTCCTACCCAAAGAAATGGAGTATGGCTGGATAGTATGACTATAGAAACTACAGATATGATCTATTCCAGTTGCCCTGACCTAGGAAATTAGGAAGTGAGCCTCTTCTAAACACCAAAGAAGAATGGTTAACAGACGCAAGTGATTTTATGAGGGAGAGGAAAAGACCGTAGAGACACACAGTGAGTTCTCACACTCAAATCATAGAAGTAGGAAGCCTAACCCCAGAGACGTCTGCCCAAAAGCCTAGCTGATAGCTCTCACCTGAGCCTAGAGCGTGGGACAGGGAAGATCTTAAGTGTTTACAGATTCCCAGTAGACGTATGCCATCCTACATGTCACTGTTATTTTTTTTTCTTGCTAATATTTGGGCAGCATATTCATTATCTTCAAGAGCTGACTACTGGAAAAGACCCGATGCTGGGAAAGATTGAAGACAAAAGGAGAAGGGAGCAGCAGAGGATGAGATGGTGGGATGGCATCACAGACCCAAGGGACATGAGTTTGCGCAAACTCTGGGAGATGGTGGAGGCCAAAGGAGCCTGGTGTGCTGAAGTCCATCCGGTCACAAAGAGCTGGACATGACCAGTGATTGAACAACAACTCAGTAACTTAAATTATCTGCTGCCCTTTGTCTCCAAAAGGTAAGACAAATGGTGGCATCGCAGGGATACGAACAGTTGGGACTGGGACCTGGTGACGAGCAAACAGAGCTAATCGCAGCTGGGGAGAAGCTCTGCTCCTGGACTTGGGGCTTTGACGATGCACAGACTCAGCACAAAGCAGTTTCAGGAGGTAGAGCTGCACCCCTCAAGAATGAGGAACACGACAAAGGCATTGAAGGGATTTGACACCGGCAAACCCCATGAACAAGTCCTGGGAAACAGAAATAGAATCTGCGTAATGAAGTCTAACCTTTTTTTTTTTCCTTTATGCATCATGGATTTTCACTAGCACATAGGGCTTCCCTTATAGCTCAGTTGGTAAAGAATCTGCCTGAAATGCAGGGGACCCTGGTTCGATTTCTGAGTTTGGAAGAGCCCCTGAAGAAAGGAAAGGCTGCCCACTCCAGTATTCTTGGGCATCCAGTGTGGATCAGCTGGTAGAGAATCCGCCCTCAATGTGGGAGACGTGGGATCAATTTTGGGTTGCGAAGATCCCAAGGTGACAGGAAAAGCTACCCACTCCAGTATTCTGGCCTGTGGACTTCCAGGGACTGAATAGTTCATGGGGTCGCAGCGAGTTGGACACGACTGAGCAACTTTCACTCACTTAGGGTGCAGCGTGCTGAGGCTTTGTAGTCAGCACTTCAGACCAGAGTTCCTAGAGTGAAGCAGCTGCTCCCAACACCTTAGCTGGGTGGCTGGGCGCCCAAGCGCAGAGCAGGACTCTGCAATTCAAGACGGCGGCGGGAGGTGCAGCGCGCCGTGCAGAGAGGTTGCAGCTGGCGCTCAGGCAGGAGCGTGAGCCCATCTGCCCCAGATCCGAGAAACTCCACCCGCTCTGGTCCCTCCTGAGGAGCCCTTATGAAGCAGCCCAGCCTTAGGCCTGGAGAAGGCGATGGCACCCACTCCAGTGCTCTTGCCTGGAAAATCCCATGGACGGAGGAGCCTCGTGCGCTGCAGTCCATGGGGTCATGAAGAGTCGGATATGACTGAGTGACTTCACTTTCACTTTTCACCTTCATGCATTGGAGAAGAAAGCGGCAACCCACTCCAGTGCTCTTGCCTGGAGAATCCCAGGGACGGTGGAGCCTGGTGAGCCGCCATCTATGGGGTCGCAGAGTCAGACACGACTGAAGCAACTTAGCAGCAACCTAAGGCCTGTCAGGGAGTGTTTACTTTAAGAGCTTGGTTGGCACTCTCCATTGTTTGATCAAAGCATAAAACTTTGCTTCCGAAGGAGGTCTCCTGCTATTAGTTGGAAGTACACTGGTACTTGCTGGGGACAGACTCGAAAGGTTAGATAACAAAGCTAACTTCATTGATTTCCCCTAGAGATTTTTTTTCACCATCACTTTTCCTCTGTTCCTAAATTCAGAAATTTCACTATAAACTGCCCTAGGTTGTCACAATATCCCAAAGCCTCTCTGAAGGACCACTTGCTTATTCATACAAAGGTCATACCACTAATCATCAGAAGACTGTTTTGTCTATGATTTTCAGCCCAAGGGACTCTGAAGATTGCTCTTTGATTTTTTTTTTAATTGTTGTAACTATAGTTGAAAATGCTCTTTTTCTCTCCTTTGCTAAACACTTTTTAAGGGGTATGGGGGAGCTTATTAGTTATTTACACATAGACAATTTTATTGCTCAGCTGCTATTATGCATTTAAGGTGTGGCTATCCGAATGTCACTCTTCCCCTTTGTGGGCTATGATGAAAGTCATTATGTACTTCACAGGAAAGAAATGCTACTTGATTTCATCTTGCCAGGTTGCTAAACCTCTGAAGATGCCTACCTATTTCTTTACCTACGTTCTGGATAGCCTAGCAACGGTGGTTCTCAATTAAGGTATCTGAACAACTAAATGAAATCAATGTACACATTTTTTTTTTTATCATCCTGTTTTTGCACTCAATTAAAATTCTATGCAACATAATAAATTTGCCGAATAAGCCTTCATACTGATCAAAGTCAGGAAAAAATCTCCAAGAACTTTCTCTCTCTCTTATTTATGGTGATAATGTCAAAGGTTGTTGGTGTCTTTCAGTCAATGATTTTCTTTGTATATATTCAGATTATTCAATGTCTGTCTTAGACAAATATTCATATTTTTTTTCTATCTGAAGGAGAAAGAGACATTTTCTGAACAGAAATCAGCACACATTCTGAGGTTTGTATGGTTGCATTTTGTCTGTATAATTAATTAGACTACTTTGATCAGAGTGTAGTACAGCAGAGAGCACTGGGGTTCAGGACTTAGGCAGGTCCAGAGCTGGCACTCTTCAGGTGCATGACCTTAGATAACAATCTTATCCTCTTATAACTTCAGTGTTGTCAACTGGAAAATAAAGAGCTGCATCCTTCAAACCCCAAAGCTGCCCGTGAGCTCTATAATTCCACAATTCCAACATGCTTTGACCTGACAGGTAAAGTTCACTGGAAAACTGAACTTGATAATTCAGGGAAAAATATCCAGCAAGTACTCAAGAAAAGAACAAGGTGGAGAACTTTATTTATTAAATATGTATCAAGCATTTCCTATGTCCATGGCACTAGGCTAGGAGCTATATGTGTGTGTGTGTGTGTGTGTGTATTGAATGTGGTAGTAATCCTGATCTCAGAGGCTTAGAGTCTAGTTGACGGGGACTAGGTGTGTGTATGAGTAATCTTGACTGACAAGGGCTTTCCATTTTTAGGAAATTAATTACACAATTGAGCCACAATTCATTTTGACTTTTAAGATAGCACTTGATGTTCAGAGATAAATGACTCAATCTAAAGTTACTTCAAAGTGAAATATTTTTACTGCATATCAGAACATCACAATTTATAGGCAAAAAAACCTTGCTAGGTCCATGAGAATATATGGGTGAACTTGTTTGAAAAACATATTATTAGGTCAGAAGCCCTTCCCCATGCATCTGTTTACCTGGAACAGAAAAACCAATCCTAATCTCTAATTGCTAATAATAATAATTTATAAAACAGGTGGTAGAATTGAACAGAGAGATTAGAGGAACATGTTAATCAGATTCACAGTGGCAGGCTTTTACAAGAAAGCAGAGCACAGCACACTATAATCCATGGGGCCACAAGAGTCAGACACAACTTAGCAACTAAACAGCAGTAGTAAAGAAATAGATGGTTGGTGTCTGGGACTTCTGGGTCCTGTTAGGTAATTTTTTTAGCTTTGATTAGTGATAGTACCAGGCCATATTTCCTAATCCCATGTAGCATATCAGAAATCTGTACCTTCCTTCATTCAGATTGCAAACTGTTTGTACTACCTTGATTTCCTAAACAACCATCAGGCACATAAATGGATTTTCTTGGTTTGAATTTTAATTTTTCTTAAGTGTTTATTAATGGATAAAAAGAAACTTATAAACACACTGGTTCTTGATTCATTGTAACAGCACTACATGAATTTATCACAGAAACAAGCAGAAGGCACTTCCAAATCTATCTATATGGATATTGATTGATTGGATAGTTCATACACTAAGAAGGACGGATGTAGAAGGAGGCATATGAGTATAGACTTTATTCTTTTAAGCATATGTGGGACAGTGTGTGTGTGTGTGTGTTTTCTGCAAGCTGCTGCTGCTGCTAAGTCGCTTCAGTTGTGTTCGACTCTGTACGACCCCAGAGACAGCAGCCCACCAGGTTCCCCCATCCCTGGGATTCTGCAGGCAAGAACACTGAAGTGGCGTGCCATTTCCTTCTCCAGTGCATGAAAGTGAAAAGTGAAAGTGAATTTGCTAAGTCGTGTCTGACTCCTAGCAACCCCGTGGACTGCAGCCCACCAGGCTCCTCCATCCATGGGATTTTCCAGGCAAGAGTACTGGAGTGGGGTGCCATTGCCTTCTACCAAGAGAAGGTAATAAATAAATAGATTTCCATTTTACTTCAAAAATCACTGCAGACTGTGATTGCAACCATGAAGTTAAAAGACGCCTACTCCTTGGAAGAAAAGTTATGACCAACCTAGATAGCATATTCAAAAGCAGAGACATTACTTTGCTGACTAAGGTCTGTCTAGTCAAGGCTATGGTTTCTCCTGTGGTCGTGTATGGATGTGAGAGTTGGACTGTGAAGAAGGCTGAGCGCCGAAGAATTGATGCTTTTGAAGTGTGGTGTTGGAGAAGACTCTTGAGAGTCCCTTGGACTGCAAGGAGATCCAACCAGTCCATTCTGATGGAGATCAACCCTGGGATTTCTTTGGAAGGAATGATGCTAAAGCTGAAACTCCAGTACTTTGGCCACCTCATGCGAAGAGTTGACTCATTGGAAAAGACCCTGATGCTGGAAGGGATTGGGGGCAGGAGGAGAAGGGGACGACAGAGGATGAGATGGCTGGATGGCATCACGGACTCGATGGACACAAGTCTGGGTGAACTCTGGGAGTTGGTGATGGACAGGGAGGCCTGGCATGCTGTGATTCAAGGGGTCGCAAAGAGTCGGACACGACTGAGCGACTGAAGTGAACTGAAAGCAATCTAGGATGAAAAAGAAGAATGGGAAAATGATTTAAAATAGGGTAATATCAATAATCCAAGTGAATGACCATGGAGATCTGTTAGGGCAACAAAAGTGGGGATCAAGCAGTCATCGCAGTTTGGTGACCAGTTAACTATGAGGAGTGAGAGATGATGGTTTTTCTGATCAAACCCAGAAAAATTAAAGAATCCATTTTTGAGCCATATGCTTAGAGGAGAAAGGAAAGAGACAGCATTATTATTTCCCTTTTATTTTTGAACATTTCAAATGGTAGAAGAATTACAAGAATAGTACAATAAATATCCGTAAATTACCAATTACTTGGTTCACCTATTGCCAATGTTTTATCTATATGATCTCTCTCTCTCTCTTTCTCACACACAGACAGAAGGTTCACCTCTCAATATTTTGGTATATATCTCCTAATAGCAAGTTCACTTTTTTGCAGTCAAAACGCAGTTCAGTTCAGTTCAGTCGCTCAGTCGTGTCCGACTCTCTGCGACCTCATGAATCGCAGCACACCAGGCCTCCCTGTCCATTCTTCTCCAACACCACAGTTCAGAAGCACCAATTCTTCGGTGCTCAGCCTTCTTCACAGTCCAACTCTCACATCCATACATGACCACAGGAGAAACCATAGCCTTGACTAGACGGACCTTAGTCGGTAAAGTAATGTCTCTGCTTTTGAAAATACTATCTAGGTTGGACATAACTTTTCTTCACTATCAAATAATATTATGGTATTCTTAATACCACAATACTAATACACTAATTACACACTAATTATTATACTAATATATAATGTATATATTTTTCCCCCAATATTCTCAATAATGTCTTTTTTAACTTTTATTTTGCTGGAAGGAAAACCATATTGGGATTCTGAAATGGATCTAGAGCACTAATTAATTGTTATAAATATAGATTTGAGAGTAACTCACTAGCATGCCAGTGATATTCCATATTTCACTCTGGAAAGAGAAGGCAAAAATTGAGATTTATCAAGGTTAGAGCCAAGAGGTAATTTTATTTTAGCTTTTTAAATTTTCAAAATTATTGCATAGTCAGTATTTTCTGTCAAGAAAATATTATTTTTGTCAAGTATTTAGGTCAAGAAAAATTATTTAAAAAGTTATGACAAGTTATAAATTTACTAAAAAGTGGAGCTAGGTCTTGATTTTCAGATTAAAGTATGTAGTCCTTCTGCTGTAACACAGTTACTGCCATGTGTACACAGTGTCACTTGTGGAAGACACTTCCGTGTGGCTGATTAGATTTTTCAGAGTTGGCTACAGCAATACTTCTCCCTGGATAAATTCTTCTACAACATGACTTGCCTTTCTTCCATCAAGGGGTGGAATCTACATTTGCCTAATCACTGACCATCCCCAAGAAAAGAAACACAAAAAGGCAAAATGGTTGTCTGAAGAGGCCTTACGAATAGCTGAGAAAAGAAGAGAAGCTAAAGGCAAAGGAGAAAATGAAAGATATACACATCTGAATGCAGAGTTCCAGAAAACAGCAAAGAGAGATAATAAAGCCTTCCCCAGAGATCAATGCAAAGAAAAAGAGGAAAATAATAGGATGGGAAAGACTAGAGATCTCTTCAGCCTTCCCTGATAGCTCAGTTGGTAAAGAATCTGCCTGCAATGCAGGAGATCCTGATTCGACTCCTCGGTCGGGAAGATCCCCTGGAGAAGGGAAAGGCTATCCACTCCAGTATTCTGGCCTATAGAATTCCATGAAATTAGAGATACCAAGGGGATATTTCAAGCAGAAATGGGCACAATAAAAGACAGAAATGGTATGGAAGCAGAAGATATTAAGAAGAGGTGACAAGAATACACAGAAGAACTATACAAAAAAGATCTTCACGACCCAGATAATCATGATGGTGTGATCACTCACCTAGAGTCAGACATCCTGGAATGCAAAGTCAAGTGGGCCTTAGGAAGCATCACTACGAACAAAGCTAGTGGAGGTGATGGAATTTCAGTAGAGTTATTTCAAATCCTAAAAGATGATGTTGTTGAAGTGCTGCACCCTGCACTCAATATGTCAGCAAATTAGGAAAACTCAGCAGCGGTCACAGGACTGGAAAAGGTCATTTTTCACTCCAGTCACAAAGAAAGACAATGCCAAAGAATGTTCAGACTGCCACACAATTGCACTCATTTCACATGCTAGCAAAGTAATGCTCAAAATCCTTCAAGGTAGGCTTTCTCAGTATGTGAACTGAGAACTTCCAGATGTTCAAGCTGGATTTAGAAAAGGCAGAGTAACCATAGATCAAATTGCCAATGTACTCAGGATCATAGAAAAAGCAAGATAATTCCAGAAAAAACATCTACTTCTGCTTCATTGACTACCATAAAACCTTTAACAGTGTAGATCATGACAAACTGTGGAAAATTCTTAAAGAGATGGGAATACCAGATGACCTTACCTATCTCCTGAGAAATCTGTGTGCAGATCAAGAAGCAACAGTTAGAACTGGAGATGGAACAATGGATTTGTTCCAAATTGGGAAAGGAGTACATCAAGGCTGTATATTGTCACCCTGCTTTTTAATTTATATGCAGAGTACATCATGAGAAATGCCAGGCTTGATGAAGCACAAGCTGGAATCAAGATTGCCTAGAGCAATATCAATAACAGATATGCAGATGACATCACACTTATGGCAGAAAGCAGAGGAGTTAAAGAGCCTCTTCATGAAGGTGAAAGAGAAGAATGAAAAAGCTGGCTTAAAACTCAACATTCAAAAAAAGAAGATCATGACATCCAGTCTCATCACGTCACGGCAAATAGCAAAGACATTGCTTTACCCACAAAGGTTGGTATAGTCAGAGCTACTGTTTTTCCAGTAGTCATGTATGGATATGAGAGCTGGATGATAAACAAAGGTTGAGCACTGAAGAATTGATGTCTTCAAACTGTGTTGCTGGAGAAGAGTCTTACGAGTCCCTTGGACAGCAAGGAGATCAAACCAGTCAATCCTAGAAGAAATCATCCATGAATATTCATTGGAAGGACTGATGCTGAAGACAAAGCTCCAATACTTTGGCCACCTGATGTGAAGAGCTGACTCACTGGAAAAGACCCTGATGCTGGGAAAGATTGAAGGCGGGAGGAGAAGGGGATGACAGGGGATGAGATGGTTGGATGGCATCACCGACTTGATGGACATCAGTTTAAGTAAACTTGGGGAGTTGGTGATGGACAGGGAGGCCTGGCGTCCTGCAGTCCATGGGGTCACAAAGAGGTGGACACGACTTAGTGACTGAACAATAGCAACAATTCTGAGAAACAACGGACACAGAATAAGTCTGGAAAATAAAATGCAAGTTCCTCCTTTGTAAGGGAAGTTTACATTTATAAATGAAATCTCCAGTTATAAGGGTGGTGTATCAGGAAGAGCTGTGCTGTGCTTAAGTCGCTCAGTCATGTCTGACTCTGTGACCCCTGGACTGTAGCCCACCAGGCTCCTCTGTCCATGGGGATTCTCCAGGGAAGAATACTGGAGTGGGTTGCCATGCCCTCCTCCAGGGGATCTTCCCAACCCAGGGAGGGAACCCAGGTCTCCCACATTGCAAGTGGATTCTTTACCATCTGAGCCACCAGGAAAGCCCAAGAATACTGGAATGAGTAGCCTATCCCTTTTCCAGGGGATCTTCCTAACCCAGGAATCTAACCAATGTCCCTTGCAATGCAGGCAGATTCTTTACCAGCTGAATTACCAGGAAGGATGACTAAATCAGAAGAGAATTTTATTAATGCAAGAAGCAAAGACTTAAATTTGCATAAGAAACCTTGTTTATTCCTGCTTTTCCCAGTAACCTCAAAACTGGCCTTCTTATAACCCAAACATACACCCCTTTTCTTCTTTGTCTTTAACTGAAGATGACATTTAAGCTACTGGCTTAGGCCACCTCAGGGAGATAGTCATTTTTCCCTGGGTGTATCTCTTGTACCCAGGAGGTATTGCACTAATAAACTTGTTGTTTTTCTCTTATTAATCTGACTTTTCTTACAGAGTTCGTTGGGTATACTTCAGAGTTTAAGTGTGGAATAGTAGAAAGCATGGCCAGTGAAATTAGGTCAGCTAAGAACTGAGGGTGGAGGGAAAATTACTTTCCCTCCCCTACAATTTCATATAATTATACTGATTAAATTGAGTTTCAAGCTCTTGTTTCCTAATTTAAAAAGTGGAACTGTGGAAAATGTATATACTTGTTTGTAAAATTTTATTTATTTTTTCTTATTGTAATTGAGCTAATATTTTCTGAGGAACATTTACTCTCATGTGAAAGAAACAAATAAATACATTTCTAGTATATTATTTCAGAAGAAAAAGTACTTTGGGCTTTGCATAGGAGACAGCTTAATATTTTAAATGATTATTTTCAGTTTTTATTTAACTCTTGTAATTCGTATGCTTGGTAATGATGGGCAGCAGATGCGTGTCTCATCCTGAATAATAAGTGGTAGATGATGCATCAGGCACAGATTGAATCATAGACCGGCCGTAAGGGAGAGACTTCGTCTGTCATTGACAAAAGGCAGGGTGAGAAAATGAGATCTGGAGCTCATTTAGGCTCCTAACTATATAGAAGCACAGGGGCAAGAAGCCAGAATTGTAAAGAGAAAATACCATCTTTATGGAAACAGTAAAATGTAATGTCTCCTTGGATTCCTGCTCCATTTCAAAATATGGAGAAACTGTTCAGAGCTATTTGCTGGCTTCTCTTCCATCAAACCTGTGCTTACTAACTTATATCAGATTCTTTAAAAAGTATTTTTTAAATGGCAGACATTTAATTGGAAAATTAGCATTTGCAGGCAAGAAACAAAGTTAATCAGTTTATGTATAAAGAGGCATTGATAATTAAAATGTGAATTGCATGACATTAACACCTCATTGGCTGAAATACTTTGTCATTAATATTTTAATTCACATAGTTGTTTTTATTTTAATTATAGTTGTTTGATTCTGTTTTACTTCTGTGAAAAAGAAAAGACCATGAAAATGACCTACCAAGGTTTCAAGGCTGTGTTTATTTCTGTAGACAAAATTCGACTAATCAAAGTAAAGTAGAATTACATTAATCCATGTATCCAGTTGCAAGAGGAAAATAAAAACCTACATTTTATAATGTTTACTATTTAAATGATAACATGTAATATTCAGAGCAGAGTGTTATATAAGTATATAAGCTTTACGAGTCTCAGTTTTCTCATCCATAAAGTGGAAATAATGAGTAATATAAACATCTATCTGATAGAAATTTTACAATAAATAAAATAATGAGTTTTAAATACTTAGCATCATGTCTTATACATGGTAAGTGCTTAAGTCTAAGGAATTTGAAAAATATAACAAACTCCAAGGCAGAGAGAGAAAGATGAATATAACTAAAATAGGCGTAACTTTCAAGATTTTCCTAGAGTTTACATGCATTACTCTGTTAAGAATACCTGAAGGAATTTTTATTTTGCAGTTTTATCTCTGAGAAATTAATAATATGTGTTCTAAAAAGAGAACTGTAGGGGATTCCCCTGGACTGTAGCCCACCAGGCTCCTCTGTCCATGGGGATTCTCCAGGGAAGAATACTGGAGTGGGTTGCCATGCCCTCCTCCAGGGGATCTTCCCAACCCAGGGAGGGAACCCAGGTCTCCCACATTGCAAGTGGATTCTTTACCATCTGAGCCACCAGGAAAGCCCAAGAATACTGGAATGAGTAGCCTATCCCTTTTCAGGGGATCTTCCTAACCCAGGAATCTAACCAATGTCCCTTGCAATGCAGGCAGATTCTTTACCAGCTGAATTACCAGGAAGGATGACTAAATCAGAAGAGAATTTTATTAATGCAAGAAGCAAAGACTTAAATTTGCATAAGAAACCTTGTTTATTCCTGCTTTTCCCAGTAACCTCAAAACTGGCCTTCTTATAACCCAAACATACACCCCTTTTCTTCTTTGTCTTTAACTGAAGATGACATTTAAGCTACTGGCTTAGGCCATCTCAGGGAGATAGTCATTTTTCCCTGGGTGTATCTCTTGTACCCAGGAGGTATTGCACTAATAAACTTGTTGTTTTTCTCTTATTAATCTGACTTTTCTTACAGAGTTCGTTGGGTATACTTCAGAGTTTAAGTGTGGAATAGTAGAAAGCATGGCCAGTGAAATTAGGTCAGCTAAGAACTGAGGGTGGAGGGAAAATTACTTTCCCTCCCCTACAATTTCATATAATTATACTGATTAAATTGAGTTTCAAGCTCTTGTTTCCTAATTTAAAAAGTGGAACTGTGGAAAATGTATATACTTGTTTGTAAAATTTTATTTATTTTTTCTTATTGTAATTGAGCTAATATTTTCTGAGGAACATTTACTCTCATGTGAAAGAAACAAATAAATACATTTCTAGTATATTATTTCAGAAGAAAAAGTACTTTGGGCTTTGCATAGGAGACAGCTTAATATTTTAAATGATTATTTTCAGTTTTTATTTAACTCTTGTAATTCGTATGCTTGGTAATGATGGGCAGCAGATGCGTGTCTCATCCTGAATAATAAGTGGTAGATGATGCATCAGGCACAGATTGAATCATAGACCGGCCGTAAGGGAGAGACTTCGTCTGTCATTGACAAAAGGCAGGGTGAGAAAATGAGATCTGGAGCTCATTTAGGCTCCTAACTATATAGAAGCACAGGGGCAAGAAGCCAGAATTGTAAAGAGAAAATACCATCTTTATGGAAACAGTAAAATGTAATGTCTCCTTGGATTCCTGCTCCATTTCAAAATATGGAGAAACTGTTCAGAGCTATTTGCTGGCTTCTCTTCCATCAAACCTGTGCTTACTAACTTATATCAGATTCTTTAAAAAGTATTTTTTAAATGGCAGACATTTAATTGGAAAATTAGCATTTGCAGGCAAGAAACAAAGTTAATCAGTTTATGTATAAAGAGGCATTGATAATTAAAATGTGAATTGCATGACATTAACACCTCATTGGCTGAAATACTTTGTCATTAATATTTTAATTCACATAGTTGTTTTTATTTTAATTATAGTTGTTTGATTCTGTTTTACTTCTGTGAAAAAGAAAAGACCATGAAAATGACCTACCAAGGTTTCAAGGCTGTGTTTATTTCTGTAGACAAAATTCGACTAATCAAAGTAAAGTAGAATTACATTAATCCATGTATCCAGTTGCAAGAGGAAAATAAAAACCTACATTTTATAATGTTTACTATTTAAATGATAACATGTAATATTCAGAGCAGAGTGTTATATAAGTATATAAGCTTTACGAGTCTCAGTTTTCTCATCCATAAAGTGGAAATAATGAGTAATATAAACATCTATCTGATAGAAATTTTACAATAAATAAAATAATGAGTTTTAAATACTTAGCATCATGTCTTATACATGGTAAGTGCTTAAGTCTAAGGAATTTGAAAAATATAACAAACTCCAAGGCAGAGAGAGAAAGATGAATATAACTAAAATAGGCGTAACTTTCAAGATTTTCCTAGAGTTTACATGCATTACTCTGTTAAGAATACCTGAAGGAATTTTTATTTTGCAGTTTTATCTCTGAGAAATTAATAATATGTGTTCTAAAAAGAGAACTGTAGGGGATATTCTGAGCATAATGGAAAAGTTTTACATTTTCTTTTTAAAAGAAACTTATATTTGATCAATGTTAAAATATTTTTTCATAGACACCTTTAAATATAAATTTTATTATGATTCTATAAAAATCAGGCTCTACCTGCATAGATCCATTTTGCCAAATTGTTCCATCTCTTTCTCATCCTAGCAAATTATAGACTTGAGGTACTATTAGAAGTTAACAAATTCAAAGAGCAATCTTGTTCAGGACCTCCCTCAAGCTTAGCAACAAAACCCTAAACATACAAAAAATCTTCTGGACGTGATTCCCATCTCTTTTTAATGTTTATTAATTTGACTCACCTTTGTCTGAATTCTGAATTTTGCCCAGAGGTGTTTCTTCCTTCTGTCTCACTAGTCCCATCCTTCTCCCTTCTTTCTTGTTTTTTTCTACCTTGCTCCCTCCTACAGTGAAAAGAGCAGTATGGAGCTTCCCTCCAGAGACCCTCCACCTCAAATGGCCATATGGGTTTAATGTATAATGCATGAGAATCAGTGTGAGTTGAAGATGATTCAAAAGAGAAGGCTTTGAGGCTGGGCTCAGGAGGCATTTTTCAATAATAATTAGAAAATCAAGCAGCATCTTCTGTTGTTCTAGTCATTTCAATGCAATATAATAACCCTGGCTCAAACAGTGCTGCAGAGTAATATATTGCTATAATACAACCTCCTCAACACAATTATTGTGCAAATGCACTTATTCATTAGTAATGGGTTCTTTGTCCTCAGAATTTCCTTAGATTTAACTGGAAATGTCAGTTTTCTATGGACACCTCTCTAGCATGAGCTGTTTATCACTTAAGGTTGTTGGCAGAGACAAAATAATGTGAGTTTTAATTTGGATGTAATTTTCAGTATACTACATTAAGGAATTCTTTTGGAAGGGGCAGAGCAGGTAATATTCTGGCATGACCTTCATGCTGGTGACATCAACTTGTGAGAGATATCTTTTGACCCAAGAATAACATTTGAAATTAAAACTGGACTTTTCTCTTTGCCACAGTATATAGAATTATTGCCTATAGTCAGGTTTTTTTTCTTTTTTTTTTAAACAACCTAAAAAATAGTAAAATAAGGATATATTTATTGGGCACTTGATATGTGAGGCAGATACAAAATACTACTTCTTTGTGGATTATGTCTCTTTGCCATATGGATTATTTTGGGCTAAAACTCACTGAAAATCATAAGTTGCAGAAAAAGCTCTAAAAACAGGTCACACATTTTCCTTTTGTAAAGGAAATTTCTATTTGTAAAGCTGTCTTCCCCAGCACCAGGAAGAAGAGCTTTCTTAATAAAAAGGCAGGCCTTAATAAAAAGGCATAGCAAACTCCATTAAACAAGCTTTGTTTGCCACACTTTTCCTGTTTACCTTCTTATAACTTCCCTCCTCCTCCAAGAAGTCCCAAATCCCTTTTCCTTTTGTCGAAAGAGTGTCTAATTTCCTTGGTTCTGTCTCGTCACAACAAAAATTTGAAGTGGTGAACCAGTATTACAGCCCTCGGTTGAACCAGTGTTACAGCTCCATGTTACAGTTCAGTTTTATTTAGAAAATAAAGGAAAATACAGCCTCGAGGCGTGAGGGCATGCAGACCCAAAAGATGTGAAGAGAGGCCCCCGACCCTTTGGCTCCTCTTTTAATATGTTTTTTCTCCTCTCTCTGAGCTTGCCCTGTGTAAACTGGGCTAGCCAGGAATGCTGTTTATTTTACCAGAGGTCCTCACTCCAGTCCTGGACCTTCCTTTGTTCTATTTCCATGGGCTTTTTCCTTCCTTATCTTTACAGTTCAGTTCAGTCACTCAGTCGTGTCTGACTCTTTGTGGCCCCATGA
>SJYT01034205.1:0-13139 GCA_006410635.1 Cephalophus harveyi | reverse complement strand
AAGCACCAAAATGAGCTTGTTTAAGCTTATATTTCCAGCTTTGACAGAATGCCTGGCAGAATGCTCTGTAAGTAATTGTGAAATGGATACATAAAAATAGCACCAATGAAATAATTATGAAATAAAAGAATCAAAAAATGAAAGAATATTGTAATTTGCTGTCTAAATTTAGAAAATATACTTATCATCTTTGGGTCTCATTTTCAATATTCATAAAATTGGAATAACAAAATTTCACAGAATGGCATCCTTTTTGCCAGTTGTCATAAGTTGTAAGCACCATTTATAGAGTGAATCTGTCAGTCATAATGGTCATGCTGTTCTAATTCAGATTTGAATCAGAATTCAGATGGAGTCTATCTACCTTTTGTTATCTTTTAGATCTTTAACATTTACTTAACTTTTCCAAGTCTTGGGTTCTGCTGTTGTAAAGATTAAACTAATAGTTGTTAAAAGAAATTAGCATTGTCCATTGCTTAGAAAATATATTTTCAGCATCATTATTCGTATTGAAGATCTTGGAATTTTATGACTTTTGTTTCTATTATCTACATAATGCCTGTAAAATAAAACTATCATTAACATTCTTATTCACAATTAGAAAACCATGAAGATTTATTAGATTTGGATTGCTGGGAATTGAGAATGAATTGATTGATACAATGGGTAGAAACCAATAGCATTAATAAGTAAAAGGTGTATAGTATTTTGCAGTGCACAAAATATTTCCACAACAAGAAGATTCACAATGCTGGAATAAACTATGGGCTGTCAGTAGGTTTCCATGCATTACTGTGGATTGCATTTATTCCTTACAATATTATTTTGGAGTTCCCATGAACACTAAAAGCCATGTGTAACTCATTTACCTGGCTGATTTAAGAGGAGTTTGATAGTTTCCAAAAGTTTCCACTCTCTCTTTTCTAGCCAGAAAATCAGAATGCAGGTGCATCAGAGAGACGGGAGGGAGTTTAATGTAGATTTGTTTGGTGGGGGAGAGTATTTGGAAAAGCACTTTGTGTAAACTGTGTGTGTGTGTGGGAGTGTGTATGTGTGCATGAACACATAGGCATCTCTGTCTATTCACCACACACAAGAGTTCTTCTGCATTCAGTGAGAGGAAAACTGGGATAAGGAGAAGCATAACCATTTGTTCTAAGCCACGGAAGGATTCCAAACTAAGTGCTTGCAATTCTTCACTCTCCAGTCTTTATAGGATTCTTGTTTAAATCTACAAGCTTTCTAAGTAAACAAGTCTACTACGTATTTACGGATTTCTCAATCAGAATTTATGAATACTTCTCAACCTTAACACCAGATGTATCCACGTTATCATCTTGATTACCTTTCATTGCTCAGTTTGTGCTTCAAAAATCTTACTTCAGTTATGAACTTCTCTAAACTGACTTGTAAGCAAGAATGAAAAAATATCCACAACTTTCTGTTTTAGCATGGGAAATAGCTGCTTTTCTGAATAATTATTTTTAAATAATTGTTTTAAGTGCTCATTTTAATTTATCCATTCATCTCTGTGGATGGGATACTGAGTAAAAAAATCCTAGAGCTACCTACACATTTCAAATACATAACTAAGACTATATTTCACACACATGACCTCATCCTTAGTCTAGAGATATTAGTACCTCCAGTCAGTTGACACCGGCTTGTGTACTCTGGAAAGTTAAAAACAATTTTTAAAAAGGGTTTTAGAGGGACACAAGTCCTTCAAAGAGCTTTCCTGGTTTCTCAGAGGTAAAGAATCTGCCTGCCAATGCAGGAGATGTGTGTTCGATATCTGGTCCAGAGAAAGAGCCTCTGGGGAAGAAAATGTCAGTCCATTCCAGGATATTTACCCGGGAAATCTGGTGGACAGAGGAGCCTGACTGGCTACAATACATGGGGCTGCAAAGAGTCAGACACAACTTAGCAACTGAACAACAACAGCACCAAAAGTCCTTCACAAAACAAAAAGCAAGCATATTCTCTCTGGGTTATAGAGACTGACAATTTCCCTTCGGCTTCTCTGGGCAAAGACCCACATCACACGGAAAAAGGGACACAAGTCCTTCAAAGAGCTTTCCTGGTTTCTCAGAGGTAAAGAATCTGCCTGCCAATGCAGGAGATGTGTGTTCGATATCTGGTCCAGAGAAAGAGCCTCTGGGGAAGAAAATGTCAGTCCATTCCAGGATATTTACCCGGGAAATCTGGTGGACAGAGGAGCCTGACTGGCTACAATACATGGGGCTGCAAAGAGTCAGACACAACTTAGCAACTGAACAACAACAGCACCAAAAGTCCTTCACAAAACAAAAAGCAAGCATATTCTCTCTGGGTTATAGAGACTGACAATTTCCCTTCGGCTTCTCTGGGCAAAGACCCACATCACACGGAAAAACGACTGGAGAGTCGGAACCTGGCTGCTTTTGTCTAGTTTATGCCAACTTTCTATTTTAGCCTTGAAAATGGCTACCCTTCTGACGTAATTATTTTAAAATATTTATTACTTATTTTAATAGCGATCAATCTATATCTCAAAGAAACAAGGAGGGACAAGAAATTTGGAGAACCATTTCACCTCTTGGTAAGATATAAGTATGTAATATAATTTTCGCAGTACTGTGATTTTCTTTGCTGTAACAGTTTACATGGTGGTAATAAATGCTTTTCATTTGTCAAGTCATTCCCTTATAGAAAAATGAATGAACAGTGTTATCATAAAGGAACTGAGGGACTTCCCTGGCCATCCAGTGGTTTATGCTTTGCCTTGCAGTGCAGAAGGCCAGGTTTAATCCCTGGTCAGGGAACTAAGATCCCACGTGCCTTGCAGCCAAAAAAACCAAAGCATAAAATGGAAGCAATGTTATAACATTCAATAAAGACTTGAAAAAATGGTCCACATCAAAAAAAATCTTAAAAAGGAATTCAGGTAACTGTTGATGAAAAACAGGGTGAAATGGTTGAACAGTTTTTAACTTATCTATTATCCCTGTGTGTGTGCGTGCATATATTCCAAATGTTCAAAGCTAAAGACTAATTTCTTGCAAAAGTGGACTGAATGGATTGGAAATAACTGGAGACAGATTTAATGTGATCATACGAGGTTGTTTAGAATCTAGGGAAAGGTGTTGGGTGCTTTCTGTGGGAAGTCATGTAAGGCCTGAAAGAGGAGCACAGCTGGGTCTGGTAATTAACATGTGTATCCTAAACAGCAGATGAGGAAAAACTGGATCCAGTGCCAGGAGGAATGAGCTGAGGCAGATTTTAGGGTAGAGTGTGATTAACACATTAAATTAAGTATGAAAGATAAATCGGGGTTAATAAACTGCACTTGTAATTGTTTTCTAATTTTAGTTATCCAGGAGGGTGCTGCATCTTTTAGAGCCTGCATATTGACCAAGGATCTCAGATAAATGTTATATCTTTATATATTTTACATAAATATACGTGAAAAGCCGACTCATTAGAAGACCCTAATGCCAAGAGAGATTGAAGGGGCAGGAGGAGAAGGGATCGACAGAGGATAAGATGGCTGGATGGCATCAACACATCACCAACTCAATGGACATGAGTTTGAGCAAACTCCGGGTGAAGGACAAGGATGCCTGGCATGCTCCAGTCCATGGTGTCACAAAGAGTCGGCACAATTAAGTGACTGGACCACAACAACAACAAAAATCATATATATATAATGATTTTTGTATATGTATGTGTGTATATACACATATATATACACACACACACATCTTTCTATTTTGGGGCTTCCCTGGTGGTGCTAGTGGTAAAGAACCTTGCTGCCAATGAAGGAGATGCAAGAAACTCGGGTTTTATCCCTGGGTCAGGAAGATCCCCTGGAGAAGTAAATGGCAACCCACTCCAGTATTCTTGCCTGGAGAATCTCATGGACAGAGGAGCCTGGTGGGCTAAAGTCCATGGGGTCACAGAGAGTTAGACATGACTGAAGGGACTTAGCACACACGCAGGTATGAACATCTTTCTATTTTATATGTAATATTTTTTCTTTATATCTTTGATAGTGCACCACATCCAGATGAGGGACATAAAATGGAAAACATTTTTCTAAAGATTCAAAGTAAAACTACTTCCTATTTATCCCTTAGATCATCACTGTCCAAGAGAACGTTCTGTGATGATGTAATGTTCTATGTCTGTGCTGTTCAGTAAGGGAGCCACTAGACAGATGTGGCTATTGGGCACTTAAAATGTGGTTTGTTGGGTAAAGGAACTGAATTTTTANACTCATTAGAAGACCCTAATGCCAAGAGAGATTGAAGGGGCAGGAGGAGAAGGGATCGACAGAGGATAAGATGGCTGGATGGCATCAACACATCACCAACTCAATGGACATGAGTTTGAGCAAACTCCGGGTGAAGGACAAGGATGCCTGGCATGCTCCAGTCCATGGTGTCACAAAGAGTCGGCACAATTAAGTGACTGGACCACAACAACAACAAAAATCATATATATATAATGATTTTTGTATATGTATGTGTGTATATACACATATATATACACACACACACATCTTTCTATTTTGGGGCTTCCCTGGTGGTGCTAGTGGTAAAGAACCTTGCTGCCAATGAAGGAGATGCAAGAAACTCGGGTTTTATCCCTGGGTCAGGAAGATCCCCTGGAGAAGTAAATGGCAACCCACTCCAGTATTCTTGCCTGGAGAATCTCATGGACAGAGGAGCCTGGTGGGCTAAAGTCCATGGGGTCACAGAGAGTTAGACATGACTGAAGGGACTTAGCACACACGCAGGTATGAACATCTTTCTATTTTATATGTAATATTTTTTCTTTATATCTTTGATAGTGCACCACATCCAGATGAGGGACATAAAATGGAAAACATTTTTCTAAAGATTCAAAGTAAAACTACTTCCTATTTATCCCTTAGATCATCACTGTCCAAGAGAACGTTCTGNGACTGAAGGGACTTAGCACACACGCAGGTATGAACATCTTTCTATTTTATATGTAATATTTTTTCTTTATATCTTTGATAGTGCACCACATCCAGATGAGGGACATAAAATGGAAAACATTTTTCTAAAGATTCAAAGTAAAACTACTTCCTATTTATCCCTTAGATCATCACTGTCCAAGAGAACGTTCTGCGATGATGTAATGTTCTATGTCTGTGCTGTTCAGTAAGGGAGCCACTAGACAGATGTGGCTATTGGGCACTTAAAATGTGGTTTGTTGGGTAAAGGAACTGAATTTTTAATTTTATCCCATTTTAATTTTTTTAAAAGATTTTTTTTGATGTGGACCATTTTTAGAAGTCTTTATTGAATTTGTTGCAATATTACTTCTATATATGTTTTGCTTTTTTGGCCGCAAGGCATGTCAGATCTGTTTCCCAACCGGGGATCAAACTCTCACCCCCTTCATTGGATGGTGAAGTCTTAACCACTGGTGCTGTGCTGTGCTTAGTCGCTCAGTCATGTCTGACTCTTTGTGAACCCATGGACTATAGCCTGCAAGGCTCCTCTGTCCATGGGGATTCTCCAGGCAAGAATACTGGAGTGGGTTGTGTGATCCTCCAGGGAATCTTCCCAACCCGAGGACTGAACCTGGGTCTCCTGCATCACAGGCTGATTTTTTACCCTCTGAGCCATCAGGGAAGCCCTAACCACTGGACAACAAGGCAAGTCTCTATTCTGTCTTAATTAACTTGAAATTAAATAGCCACATATGGCTAGTGACCACTGTATTTGTGCAGGCTTAGATCCAAGCTCTCCTAACTCTTAGGTTCACTGAAAGAATTTTTCTGATGATTTAATATCAGATATTAGACCTTTAAAACTTGGGCCAAAACTCAAACTTAAGTTGCCTGTCATTCAAACTACTGAGGAGCCTCTTATTTAGGGTCCCTTCACTTTTAGCCACTACTGTTTATATCAGTTAATGAATAAATTACTACTCAGGACCTCTTGTCATTGATCATCTAATGTTATTCAAATTTTTGGTGGTTCAAAACAGACATTTTCTTTTCTTTCCTTGAGTAGGTAGCGTTTTAAGCAAAATAATTATTTTTTATCAGTCATTAATGTCTAAGACTTGACTGTCATTTTCCTAGAAATTCAATAAATGTAAAAGAAAATTCTTTCAATCATTAAATATTAAAGGTGTATTTTCAGTCATTCCATTTTACACTTATTTTTTTTCTTTGTATCCTAATTAACGTTTGTAGACCATCATCTATATGTGCTTGATAGCAATTCTTGGGTTATTGAGCCTTCTCACAGATTCAGATTTATTCCAGAAAGCTGCGAGAGATCTAAGAAAGAATAACAGACTCCAAAATTCTTTAAGATTTTTAAAAATATAAATAAAATATAACATTTTAATTTAAATCAACATACTCATGTTTGGGTGATTTAACCCTTGTTCTCACACCATGGGGTCATTTTCTTACATCTCTAATAAGTAGTTCAAGGCAGAATGCAGTAGAGGAGTCTACAAGACAGAAATATCTCATCTTTATGATGGGTTCTAGATCTTAATTCTGTAACTAGTTGGAGTGGAATAGAATTTAGAAATAACTCCTATGCATAATAGTTTGCATCTGCTAAGCCCAACTCCCAATATAGGTTGGATAAACAAGGTCTTACTGTATAGCACGGGGCTTCCCAGGTGGCTCAGTGGTGAAAGAATCCACCTACTAATTCAGGACAGGCAGGTTCAATCCCTGGGCCAGGAGGACCCCCTGGAGGAGGAAATGGCAATCCACTCCAGCATTCTTGTCAGGGAAATCTCATGAACAGAGGAGCCTGGCGGGCTAGAGTCCACAAAGAGTTGGACACAACGGAATGACTGAGCACTCGTGCAGTGTATGGCAGAGGGAACTATATATTTACTATCTTGTGATAAACCACAATGGAAAAGGATATATAAAAAAAAAGAGTGTATATCTGTGTATAACTGATACATTTTGCTGTAGAGCAGAAATTAACACAACACTGTAGTGGGTTGGCCAAAAAACTTCACGTGGCTTTTTCTGTTACATCTTATGGAAAAAGCCATGTGAAGTTTTTTAGCCAACCCAATAAATCAACTACATTTTAATAAAAACAAAGCAAAACAAAACCCCAAACCTCCTATACCACTCTGCTATAGGAAATAACTACTGATGACTTGAGAGGCAACAAGCAACTTCTCAGTGTTTTTAGCCTAACCCATCCACCCTTAAACTTCTCTTTGTGATATGTCATCCCTTGGAAGTGTTATAAAGTGAGCTTCAGATCAAAGGAAATAAAAAGCACAGCCCCAAAGGGCTCAGATATCTCTTGGGACATCTTCCCCTGCCAGGCAGGGCATCCACCTCTACATTATAAAATTACCCAAACATGACCAACAGCTCCAAGTTTCCCCAACTCATGTGATTGACACCAGAGTATGGGCTCCAGTTTCCATAGGGTGTTTGTCAATGTGACTGTTTTGACTGCCAACATTTCAATATTGTGTCATTAATTTCTCCCATTTCTAACAAATAAGATGACTTAATGAAATTACATATGCTAGACCCAATTTTAAAAGTCCGTGCTTGTTCGTATGTATGTATGTCAGTGTTTATAGTGATGGAAACTCTCCAGAAAGCAGAGCTGAAGTCCTATAAACACCAAAATGTTTCTCTTAAATAAGTCCATTTTGGGAAAAGCTCTGTCACATGGTTCTTGCACATAATTGCCTCACCTCTGAACTGCTGCACTCACATCTGGCCTGAGCCCCTGTGAGCTGGGGGTTGGTTTTGCCTGGAACCTGATGGCAGTCGGCCTGTGTTTTGAGTCTGAAAATGCAGTTGGCTAATATTTTGAGTCAAGAAGTTGAAATATAGCCATATAACTCCCTCCCTGCTTCAGTGACACTGCAGTGGACCTAGCATCTGTGTGTGCGTGTGAAACAGAGCGAACACGAGAGATATCGGGTATGGAGCTGGGATGAGGGAAATGTGGGGGAAGGGAAACACCTGCCACTCTCCAGTCTCACTTTCTCTAGGACTGGATTTCTTACTGCCCTCACAGCAGAGTTTCGGTGCCCCAGGTAAAAAAGCAGACAAAATGAAAACCAAAGTTGTCAAAAACAAGTTGTCACAAACCAAAATTAGTACCCTTAAGTAAGCTTCCTATTCTAACCTTGTTAATTATCAGCAGCCTCCCATTTTTTCACGGGACGGGCTGCTTCCTTCCTACTGGCTCCTGCTCAAATACCCAGACAACCTTAAGGCAAATCAAACTTTATTTTTTCCCCCCACATCATCCACAGGGTCTGGAGAAAATGGGTATAGTAAACAGGGCAGCAGAACAATTCAGAGCAAATCCCAACAGCTACCTGTCATGATTACTGTATATTGTGTTTGTCCCTTTTAGATTGATAATAAATGCTCTCTATGATTTCAAAAGTGATAGAAGGCAGTTCAGATCAAAATTTATGTTGGAGAAGTCACTTTACCCCATTCCTCACCTTTCTTCATTGGGGCTTTAATGCTACCCCATTTGCCAAGAGGGTGTCAACTACAGATTGGCACTTGCCAAGGGGATTTGCCATCTGCCTCTGTGAAGATTGAATCCTGTGTTGCTGCAGCTGTCGACCTTCCACATGGCCAGAAGGGAGTTCAGGGTGGAGAGTGAGGCACTCTGTGCTCCAGAGAAACTGGTGGAACAGGTCTTTATATACTTAGATATTTTTAGGAACTGATTTCATGATCCCAATACTTGCATCTCCTCATATCTAGAAAAGTACTAAACTCCTTTGTGGCGACATCTGTTCCTTGAGACTAGCAGAAAAAAAACTTGTAAAATAAGTGCTTGATTTCATTTCACACCCCCTTCACCAAAATCACATATATTGACCTACCCCCACTACCTCTAGGTCCACAGAGTCAAAGGTATGGTTTTTCTGGTAGTCAAGTATGGATCTGAGAGTTGGACCATAAGAAGGCTGAGTGCTAAAGATTTGATGCTTTCAAACTGCAGTGCTGAAGAAAACTCTTGAGAGTCCCTTAGTCAGCAAGGAGACTGAACCAGTCAATCCTAAAGGAAATCAACCCTAAACATTCATTGGAAGCACTGGTGCTGAAACTGAAGCTCCAGTACTTTGGCTACCAGATGCGAACAGCTGACTCATTGGAAAAAAACCCTGATTCTGGGAAAGATTGAGGGCAGGGGGAGAATGGGGCGANAAGGAGACTGAACCAGTCAATCCTAAAGGAAATCAACCCTAAACATTCATTGGAAGCACTGGTGCTGAAACTGAAGCTCCAGTACTTTGGCTACCAGATGCGAACAGCTGACTCATTGGAAAAAAACCCTGATTCTGGGAAAGATTGAGGGCAGGGGGAGAATGGGGCGACAGAGGATGAGATGGTTGGATGGCATCACCGACTCAATGGGCATGAGTTTTAGACAAGGGAACATGATGGAAGACAAGTCCTGGGGGAGGAGTGGCCTCGCCAGGGGAAGAGGAGCAAAGATCCCAGTGGTGACGGAGTCAGAACCAGCCATTCGCCAATCGCTCCCTAGTTCTCAGTGGGGCCATGTTAAGAGTGAAGATTACAGTCGCTTGTGCCCTTGGCCTCTTCGTTTCTCTGAGCTGAATGGGAGGTAGCGGATGTGTGCCTCATTTTCCCACATGACAGCATGGCAGGGATTGGAGGAGTCTCTGAGTTACACCCTAATTCACGACTCCCACAAGGGAGCAACCAGTCCTTTGCTTTCTCTGTGAAGGAACAGTGTGGGAGCCATTTATTTATTTCCTGTCTCCATCTTTTCTTATTAAAGGGAGCAACTGATCTGACTGATGATATGTGCTGTCCAGTCCCTCAGTTGTGTCCAACTCTTTCTGACCCCATGGACTACAGCACACCAGGCTTCCCTGCCTTTCACTATCTCTCTGAGTTTGCTCAAATTCATGTCCACTGAGTCAGTGATGTCATCCAACCATCTCATCCTCTGCTGCCCCCTTCTCCTCCTGCCCTCAATCTTTCCCAGCATCAGAGTCTTTTCCAATAAGTCAGGTCTTCATAGCAGGTGGCCAAAGTACCGTAGCTTCAGCATCAGTCCTTTCAATGAATTGAATTCAGGGTTGATTTCCTTTAGGATTGACTGGTTTGATCTCCTTGCTCTTTAAGGGACTCTCAAGAGTCTTCTCCAGCACCACATTTCAAAAGCATCAATTCTTCGGCATCAGTGGAAACTGAAAGGGCAGAATTCAGCCCCTCTCTGACTTTTCCCTTTTCAGAACTATCTAATGAAAACACACATTTTGCCATCTTGCAGGACCTCAGCTCACAGGACAGTCTCTACACCACGTGGAGATGGATAGGGAAGTTCAGCTCCAGAGGAAAGGCTGCAGATCCAAACACTGATCAAGTGGTGCCTTTGTTTATCTCCTCCAAATTTTTCAGAACTCGGAGAGAATACATATCTTTGATGGCTTTCTCTAAGTTCAGTTCAGTTGCTCAGTTGTGTCTGACTTTTTGTGACTCCATGGACTGTAGCATGCCAGGCCTCCTTGTCCATCACAACTCCCAGAGTTTACCCAGACTCATGTCCGTTGAGTCGGTGATGCCATCCAACCATCTCATCCTCTGTTGTCCCCTTCTCCTCCTGCCTCCAATCTTTCTGAACATCAGGGTCTTTTCAAATGAGTCAGCTCTTCATATCAGGTGGCCAAATTATTGGAGTTTCAGCTTCAATATCAGTCCTTCCAGTGAATACCCAGGACTGATCTCCTTTATGATGGACTGGTTGGATTTCCTTGCAGTCCAAGGGACTCTCAATAGTCTTCTCCAACACTATAGTCCAAAGATATCAATTCTTCGATGCTCAACTTTCTTTATAGTCCAACTCTCACATCCATACATGACTACTGGAAAAATCATAGCCTTCTCTAGACAGACCTTTGTTGACAAAGTGATGTCTCTGCTTTTTAATATGCTGTCTAGGTTTGTCATAACTTTTCTCCCAAGGAATAAGCATCTTTTCATGGCTGAAGTCACCATCTGCAGTGATTTCAGAGCCCAGAAAAATAAAGTCTCTCACTGTTTCCACTGTTTCTCCATCTATTTGCCATGAGGTGATGGGAGTGGATGCCATGATCTTAGTTTTCTGAATGTTGAGCTTTAAGCCAACTTTTTCACTCTCTTCTTTCACTTTCATCAAGAGGCTCTTTAGTTCCTCTTCACTTTCTGCCATAAGGGTGGTGTCATCTGCATATATCTGAGGATATTGACATTTCTCCCAGCAATCTTGATTCCAGCTTGTGCTTCTTCTAGCCCAAAATGTCTCATGATGTACTCTGCATTTAAGTTAAATAAGCATGGTGACAAGATACAGCCTTGACGTACTCTTTTTCCTATTTGGAACCAGTCTGATGTTCCATGTCCAGTTCTAATTGTTGCTTCCTGACCTGCATACAGATTTCTGAAGAAGCAGGTCAGGTGGTGTGTTTTTCCCATCTCTTTCAGAATTTTCCACAGTTTATTGTGATCCACACAGTCAAAGACTTTGGAATAGTCAATAAAGCAGAAATACATGTTTTTCTGGAACTCTCTTGCTTTTTTGATGATCCATTGGATGTTGGCAATTTGATCTCTGGTTCCTCTGCCTTTTCTAAATCCAGCTTGAACATATGGAAGTTCACAATTCACGTATTGCTGAAGCCTGGCTTGGAGAATTTTGAGCATTACTTTGCCAGTGTGTGAGACGAGTGCAATTGTGTGGTAGTTGGAGCATTCTTTGGCATTGCCTTTCTTTGGGATTGGAAGGAAAACTGACCTTTTCCAGACATCTGAAGCAGAGCAGAAAAGAAAAGGACAATTAGGGTGAGTTTCCCGTGACTTGAATCTCAGTTCTGACACTAGCATGGCTCTAACCTCAGTTAAACCAATGATTCTCCCTGATCAGTAAAATGAAGATAATCCCTGAGACTCTCCATCTCAGGATCAAGGGAAGAATCATTCATGGAAATGCATAAAATGCACTAAATGCATCAAAATGCTAACATTCTAGAACATTTGTTTTGTGCTATAGGCAATTCTAAGTGTTGCAAATAATCCTCACAACTTTGTAAGATAGACTGTGCATTTCACTCTTGTCTTACACATGAAGACATGGATGCACAGAGAGGGTTAATAACTTGCCCCGGGTCACACAGCTAATAAGAGACAGAGTTGAGATTCTAATTCTAGTTTGGCTCCAAGTCTGAGCCTCTAACCCCACTTCTATGCTCTCTAGCTAATGACAGATGAATCCAGTTTTAAAGAATTATTTTCCTATTAAAATGAGACCATGAATCTGTGTGTGCTCAATTGTGTTCAACTTTTGTGCCCCCATGGACTATAGTCTGCTAGGCTCCTCTGTCCACTGGAATTTTCCAGGCAGGAATACTGGAATGGATTGCCATTTCCACCCTCAGGGGATCTTCCCACCCCAGGATTGAACCTGTTTGTGCTTCCTTACTTCTATGCTCTCTAGCTAATGACAGATGAATCCAGTTTTAAAGAATTATTTTCCTATTAAAATGAGACCATGAATCTGTGTGTGCTCAATTGTGTTCAACTTTTGTGCCCCCATGGACTATAGTCTGCTAGGCTCCTCTGTCCACTGGAATTTTCCAGGCAGGAATACTGGAATGGATTGCCATTTCCACCCTCAGGGGATCTTCCCACCCCAGGATTGAACCTGTTTGTGCTTCCTGCATTGGCAAGTGGATTCTTTATCACTGGGTCACCTGGAAAGGTGACAGGCATGAAAGGAGGAGGATTCTCAAAAACACCATCACATGAGGGAAGTGAGAATCTCAGATGGTCTCAGTTGAGGGTGGATTGAGCCATTCTCCTTGTCCTTTCTCACCTGCTGCTCACTCTCCCTTTCATCAATACTTCTGTCGCTTTCCCCTAAGACGTGAACAGGACAAAAAATGCCTATGAGTTGTGGTTTAGTAAGAATGTTTGGATCATAGAATCTGGTACAGTTGAGAAGGAAAAGCTTTTAAAGATCATTCAAAGAGAAAACTGAGGGCACCAGGAGCTGAAGGAACATATAGCAAAGTGCACAAGCTCAGATGTTAGCAATGCCAGGACTAGAAGATATCGAAACAACTGAAACAATGAA
>SJYT01034201.1:244419-268181 GCA_006410635.1 Cephalophus harveyi | reverse complement strand
TGATCTCCTTCAGAATGGACTGGTTGGATCTCTTTGCAGTCTAAGGAACCCTCAAGAGTCTTCTCCAACACCACAGTTCAACAGCATCAATTCCTTGGTGCTCAGCTTTCTTCACAGTCCAACTCTCATATCCATACATGACCACTGGTACGTAAGGATAGTTAAACTCTACTGGAAAGGTGGTAAGCTCATTGATAAGATTAGATAGGGAAGTAAGAGCCTAGAGCTTAAGTTAAGTTCTGATGAAAAGACTGACAAATTTTTCTTTGATGAGTCTTTTTTTGAAAACTACTACTAAGTACCAGCAGTATTTGGGGCATAGAAGCATCAAAATTAGTTTTAAAATAGGTCCTAAAACATAGGAGTTAATAATCTACTTGGGGAGAAGTCATGGGAGTAATGTGCTTTTAGAAAGAGATTTTTGTGATCATATTTTTATTTTGGAATACTCAAGACCTATGATGGGGGATGAGTTTGTGATGCATCTGGGTAAAGAAGGAAGCAATAATAGTATTGGCTAGAGCTAATAAGTGGAGAAGGAAATGGCACCCCACTCCAGTACTCTTGCCTGGGAAATCCCATGGATAGAGGAGTGTGGTAAGGCTGCAGTCCATGGGGTCGCTAAGAGTCGGACACGACTGAGCGACTTCACTTTCACTTTTCACTTTCATGCATTGCAGAAGGAAATGGCAACCCACTCCAGTGTTCTTGCCTGGAGAATCCCAGGGACGGGGGAGCCTGGTGGGCTGCCGTCGATGGGGTCACACAGAGTCAGACACGACTGAAGTGACTTAGCAGCAGTAGCAGAAATAATAAGCCTTTAAATGAAGGCATGTCAGATTTGTGTGTGTGTGTGTGTGTGTGTGTGTGTGTGTGTGTGTGTGTATGTGCATGTGTATATGTGTGAGAGTGGCTTGAGAATTATTATGGGGTTAAATTGATAAAATAGAGAGGAAAAAGAATTACATCATGTTTAAAACAGCTGAGAGTATACCTAAAATAAGGGGCAAAAGAAGAGGGTGACTAACTTTCTTCTGTGTCAGAGGGGGAAGAGGAAGAGTTTCAAGCAGCTGAAGTTATAATGACTGAATTACCTGTCATCTTTTTTAAGTATCAGAAAGATGGACAAGCCAATCATGTTTGGACCATGTGATTAGCAGAACAACTCAGGCTTCAATAAATAATATTAGAGGCACAGTGGTAAGAAATTTAGCATCAAAAGAACAGAGTTTGAATCCAGAATCTTCTACCTTTTAATAAGTTAGTATTAGTCATATTATTCTACCTCAATGAGATTTAATTTTCTTATCTAGAAAAAAATATTAGCACAGAACTCACAGAACCATACTATACCTGATATACCCAGCACTATTCCAAATTTTTTTAAAAAACATATACAATCGTAGCATTAATTCTTTAAGGTAGGGACCCTTACTATTTCCATCTTGCTATGCATGCTATGCTGTCGCTGCAGTCGTGTCCAACTCTATGCAACCCTATGGACAGCAGCCCTTATGGACAGACAGCAGCCCACCAGGCTTCTCTGTCCACAGGATTCTCCAGGCAAGAATACTGGAGTGGGTTGCCATTTCCTTCTCCATCTTAAAGATCTTAAAGATGAGAAATTTGAGATAACAAGGAAACATTAACCAAAGTCATAAAGTTGCTAAGTGGTAGCATTAGAAAATTAACCCCAGGAACAGATGCTCATAGAAGGAAAATTCCTTTCCTTTTGCTTTAGTGTGTGCTTCTCAAAGGCAGAGGAAGCAGAGGGAAATTATGTCTTAATAACTTTTACATCACTTCAGAACATAATACCATATTTTTCATTGAGGAAATAGGAATGCCAATTTATGAAAAAACAAATAAAATATGGGAATTCCAACAGTTAGTCTATTACTAGTTCTTACTATCAAAAGTCTGTTTTTTTTCTGAATATAAAAATCATATAAGTGAGTGACATGGTAAAACAGTATGTTTCACATTCACATTCCTACACAGACACCATAATTGGGCAGCCATATACAGACAAAAGTGCCTTTGTGGAAACTTTTTTCCCCAAAGTACTGGAAAAAAAAAAAAAAAACCTGCCAAACAAAATACTATATCTGGCTAAACTGCCCTTCAGAAATGAAGAAAAGAAACAGCCATTATCAGACAAGCAAAGGTTGAGGGAGTTCATTACCACCAGACATGACTTTAAAAAATACTAAAAGGATTCTTCAAGTTGAAATGAATGGATGCTAAGTAACATGAGAACATATGAAAAGTATAAAATCCAGAGGTAAAAATACATAGTCAAGTTCAAGACACTTCAAACTATAACTGATATGTAAATCCCCTTTAACTCTAATATAAAAGTTAAGAGAGTATTTAAAATAATTATGGCTACGATAATTTGTTAATGGATATACAATATAAAAATATGTAAAGTGTGGCATCAATAGTACAAAATGAGAGGGAGGAAGAAGTAAAAGGGTAAGTTTTGTATGCAACTGAAGATATAACTACCAGATGTTTTATGTAAGTCTAATGGTAGTCAAAAAGAAAAAAAAAACTCTAAAAGAATCACAAAATAATGAGAAAGAAATCAAAGCATAATGCAACAACAACAAAACCATAAAATCAAAAGGAAGACATCAATAGAGGTAGAAAAGATCAAAGCAGCTACAAAACAGTGAAAATAATAAAATGGTAATATTAAGTCATCTACCATAATTATATTAAATGTAATTAAATGTAAATGTAATATAAATGTAATTATATTAAATGTATATTAAATCTAATTATCCAATAAAAGACACAATGAATAATGGATTGAGAAAAATAACTATAACATTCTGCTGTTTACGAGAGATTCACTTTAGCTGAAGGACACACACAGGCTGAAAGCAAAGGTACAGAAACAGGCTCTCCATGTGAATGTAAACCAAAAGAGAAGTGGCTATACTTAGACAAAACAGATTTTCAGTCAAAATTTGCCACAATAGACAAAGAAGGTCAGTACATAATGATAAAGAGGTCAATTAATCAAGAGTACATGAGAATTATAACCATATATGCACTCAATATTGGAGCACTTAAATATAGAAAGAAAATATTAACAGAATAGAAGGGACTAATATACAGAAACACTAAGAGTGCCAATAGATAACAATTGATGGACAATCCAGAAAGAAAATCAATAAGGAAATGGCAAATTTGAATAACTCTATAACCAATTATGTATGTGACAGATATTTCTAGAACATTCTAACCAATGATAGAAGAATACACATTCTTAATCAGTACACATGGAACATTCTCCAGGATAGGGCATATGTTAGTCCACAAAACAAGGCTTAACAAATTAAAGAAGACTGAATCATATCAAGTATCTTTTCTGAACATAACAGTATGAAACTATAGATCAATAACAGGGGGAACCCTGAAAAATTTACAAAGGTGTTATTAAGCAACACTTTTGAACAATCAATGAGTTAAAGGAGAAATGAAAAGGCAAATATAAAAGTATCTTGAGACAAATGGAAGTGAAGTCACAGAAAGCAAAAATTATGGGATACAGAAAAAAAAAAAATATTCTAAGAGGAAAGTTTATCTTGATAAATGTTTACACTAAAAAAAACCCTCAAATAATCAACTAACTTTACACATCAAGAAAGCAGAGAAAAAGAAAATCATGCCCAAAGTTAGCAGAATTACTGCCAATCCTCCACAAACTCCTCCAAAAAGAACTGAAGAGGAGGGAAGAGTTTCAAACTGATTATACAAAGCAAGCATCACCCTCATGATGAAGCCAGATAAGGGTATTACAGGAAAAAAAAAAATGCAGATCAATATCCCTGAAGAGGCATGGCGTGCCACAGTCCATAGGGTTGCAGTGTGTCGGACACGACTGAGTGACTGAACTGAACTGAACTGATCCCTGATGAACCTAGATACAAAAACCCCCAACAAATACGTGTAAATCAGATACAACAACACATTAAAAGTGTCCTATGCTATTGTTAAGTGGCATTTAATCCTGGGATATAAAGATGGTTCCATAAATACAAATCAAATAGTATGATAAACTACCTTAACAGAATAAAGGATGAAAATGATATAAATATGTAAATAGATACAAAACATTGTAAACTTCACACTAACTGTTTTTAAACTATATGACAGAACTATAGTAACCAGAATAGTATAGTATTGGCATTAAAAACAGAAGAGTAACCAACTAAACAGAATAGAGAGCCCCAAGTAAACCAACACATGGATGGCCAACTAATCTTTTACGAGAACAACAAAAACACATAATTAGGAAACATTTATTAAATTATTACTAAATTTATTTGTCTCTTCTTTAAATGGTGTTGGAAAAATCAGATTATACGTATACAATAGAATGAAGCTGAATCTTTGTCTTAGATCACAGACAAAAATTCACTCAAAATGGATTAAAGATTTAAGCTTAAGACCTAAAATTGTAAAAATTCTAGAAGAAAACATAGGAAAAATACTCCTTGACATCATTCTAGGCAGTGATTTTTTTTTTTTTTTAAGATATGACATTCAAAACACAGACAGCAAAAGCAACAATTTTAAAATGGGACTTAAAAAACAAGCTACAGATATGGAGAGCTAACTGTAAAGCTATACTTGATTTTTGACTGCACAGAGGCTTGGCGACTCCAATCTCTGTGTTGTTCAATGGTCAATTTTATATACAATTTTCATTTGTCAATTATACCTCAAAAAAGTTGAAAGAACAGAAAGAAAGAGTACAAAATCAAGAGTTTATCCCTGTGAAGTAAATAGTCATATGAGAGTCCATGACCAGTACTAGGAATATAAATCATGTGACAACAGCTTGGACTTAACCCAAAGTCCAAGAGATCAATGTTCTTGCATTAAGACCAGGTTGGTTATCAAAATATATGCATAGCAAGAGGTGTCTGTATATGAAAAATGCCTTTCTACTAACTAATACATGGAAAGCAACTCTAGCAGAATTTGTTTTGCATTACCATCACAAAGTAATACATAAAATGAAGATCTTAATCATGGAAAATAATAATAGAAGCCTATTTAGGATTATAAAAATAATAAAAGTAATCTGATTTAAAAATGAAAATAAGAAGAATGTTCTCTATTTAGTCACATTAGTAAAAGCTCCTCAAACCAGAAACTGTCAAATTTCAGGAGGTTAACCCAACAGAAGACGAGCTTTCAGTTACTTAAAGTCAAAATGAGAGTAGTAACATCAGTGAGTGGTTCTCTTCCATTATGTAATTCTTGACTCATGCTTCCTGTTATCTAGTAGCTCAGCCATCTCTCAAGGGCTCTGAGTTCAGTGATGGGTCTTCTGCAAGTAGAAAGGGGAATGAGAAGATACATCTCCTATCACTGGTGATGGTCTCATGTCCTCCCCCACATGCAGGATGAAAGAAGAGAATAGATTTTTCCTGGACATCTGCATAGCTTCCTAAGATCATAGCTGAGATCATACTGAAAATTTTATCATCTTGAGTCATGAGAAAAAACTTAGTCTTCTGAAGATGTGACAGGATTAACTATAGCATTCATATCTCTTCCAAAAATAGGGCAGCAAGAATTTTTTTAAAGCACCTACTATGTACCTGATATTGTACTCAACATACATAATACACAGGATATGGACAATCAACTAATAATGGTACATTAGCAACAATAAGTGAAATAGTAACAGACCAAGATAAATGTAGTCAGTTTCAAATTCTGTGGTCAGGGCAAGTAAGGAACTAAGAAAGGCACTCCACAGAACTTGAAGCATAAATAGCATGTAGACAGGTATAGCAGAAGGAGAAAGAAATTTGACCATACAGGAGAAACGGAAAACCATGAATCGTAGTTCAGTGCTTCTAAAAATCATCATTGTTAATCATAATTGAAATACTTTATGAGGTTTTCATATATGACATTCTTTATAAATGAGAGAAGGCTTTTAGCCAATTGGTGATAAAAAAAATGAATTAATTAAAATTTACAAGATCTTTCAGAGAATTCCAAGCACTGTATTTTATTCATCTATTTTGAAAAAGATTGGTCTAATTGGTACAATTTCATCATTTTATCCCAAGGGGATAAAGAATGTTTTACTACGGTATAGTATTTATTTCAATGGCTTTTCAATTTTTGTATCCATTTTGTTTAATGTTTAGAAAGAACTTGATATCAAAGAAAACCATAGCACAAATCACAACTGTCAACTCTTATAGTTTTAGGCTTTAAATGACTAAGATAAATTACTCCATCATTGAATAAATCATTACTAATCATAATTTGTGTATGTTCTTGGACTGTGCAATTGAGACTGGCGGCACTACAGCCTGCCCAGAACTAATTGCTATAAATGTGCCAGATGTTGTAAAAATCTGGACACATTTGTGATAAAGCCGAATGGTGCAAATTCGGTATGAAGCAAGAAGTGCATGATTTAAGGGTGTAATCTATATTTCTGACATTACAGGCCAAAGAAATATAGTAAGTATAGAGAGGCTTTATTAATATTGTAAAAGGTTATTTCCCTCTGTACTAAAAGCCTTTTTTTTTTTTCTTTTATGCCTTGATCCTAATAGATTGAGGTTTGGCTATAAATTTCTATGCTCCCACAAAGGGCATCAGTCTGTGGAAAAATAAGAAATCAAGGTTTAAATTAGAAAACTGTTCTTTTTATTTCAGGTATTAAGAGAGACCTCTGCATTGTTATACACAAAAATGCATAATAAACTAGAATGTTTCTATTCTTTAAGAGTCCTAAGTCTATTACAACAGAAATAGTACATTAGGACAAAGGAAAAAAAATAACAAAAAACCACAATGCCTTGGCACTTTCTGACTCATTTAGATTTGAGCTGCATATCCCTACATTAAATAATAAGCAAACATTACTTAGAGGTTATGGGTATCAATATTTCCATTTTCTAAGCATTGTTATGGTAATAAAGCCTTTTAGTCAAGGAAAATATGAAGCCATAAAACTTAATGCTCTATTTGAGGAGCAATTATAGCAAATTATAAGCAACTTGGTTGTACAGAACTGCTATGAATAAAATTTTAAAGTATAATAATATACTGTAAGCATTTATATAGCTGATACTATCCATTTATTTTAAGTGTCAGTCTTTCTAAAAATAATTACCAAAAAAAAAAGCTGGATTTCTGAAATAATAATCATGTTGATTACTTAGAAGGGTAGGTTTCAAATGAATTCTAGAGTAAGAATTTTCAATAGAGTTTGGGTATAAAATACCATATATTCTGTTCCATCTCATTTAATGCAATAGAGAATTTGTGGCATGCTTCATAGTAAATTGCATAGTGGCCATGCTTCATTGTGGGTGTACATTGTATGTGTCTGCATTTACTTTCAAAAGACAATTGTATATTTGCTATTAACCATTTTTGACTAAATCTTGCAGAGACTACAGAATTTTAAGCATTTTACTAATATTCTCCAAATTAAAATCAATAGGCTAGCTATTAAATGACGAGATTCTTGTATATACAACCTGTTATATATAGCTTATAAAATTTACTTCAATGGGCATTTTCCTAGTATGCTTTCATCAAACCATAAAATGCTCAAACCAGTAAGTAACCAAACACACACATATATTACACAATACACAAATTAGTCATATACCATAAATAATCGATTATCATCTGTATATTAAAACCACTTCCTAAGCTTAATACTGATTCAGTAATTTGAAAAATATTTAAGTTTAATTGTCATTTAATTCTTTTCATGCTATTTTTGCTGCACATATTAAAGAACTTTAATATCATTGCAAACTTTAATTACACAGTATATATTCATAATTTATTAGATATATAATATCTGTCTCTTATACACATCTCCAAAAAGAACTGAAGAGGAGGGAAGAGTTTCAAACTGATTATACAAAGCAAGCATCACCCTCATGATGAAGCCAGATAAGGGTATTACAGGAAAAAAAAAATAGGATGATTTACAGTTAAGAATGAGATATGTTGGTTAGTTATTCCTTTTACTTGATCTAAAAGATCAAGTGCTAAAAGCACAGCTGTGAGACAGTATCTTTGCAATAGGAAAACTTAAAAATCATAATGTACTTAAATGTACAGTGAAACATTCTAAATCTCTAGAGTATTCTATAGGGTCTTTGGTATTCTAAAATGCATATAAAAACATCTTTGTTGATTGCAGAAATGTACGAATGAAATACAAGAATGTCCCAGACTATAACAGAGACATATAATTGAGTGTCTGCCTTACTTATTTGTTATCACCTTCTCTGAGATATCTCAAGTCAGTAGACATTGTTAAAATTGTAGGTCTAAGTAATAAGTTCATTTGTATAACTTGACATACTGCCAAACTCTGATCAGCTCAGAGATAGGCACTAATGGTCCTGCCCCCCTAATAGTCTGCTTGTGAGTTAATTCATTTCACTTAAAAATGAAAAAAGAGAAGTTGAATCTGCATTTAGGGAGTACTGTCTCTGAACTGGGGCTTCCCTGGTGGCTCAAATGGTAAAGAATCCACGTGCAATACAGAAGACCTGGGTTCAATCCCTGGGTCAGAAATAATCCCCTGGAGAAAGGAATGCCTACCCACTTCAGTATTCTTGCCTGGGAAACCCCATAGACAGAGGACCCTGGTGGACTACAGTCTATGAGAGAATACAGTCTCTGAGTAGCATTCTCTCTTGAGGTGGGATAAGAGTCAGGGCTATGAAACCCAGAGACACAAAATACCCAACATAGTGTTAGAGAAAAAAAAAAATTAAATAGATTAAACTTTTATTCAGGAAGCAGGCATACCCCTCTGCCCCATACACACACAAAGAAAAACTAAACCGAGCAGTCTTTTACAAATGAGAACTGGGAAAATGCTTCTATTTCTAAATTTTATATTCAGGTTTAAGTCTCTAGGAGGTATGTTTTATTTTCCTTTCGTTTGTTAATTAATAGATATCTAAGAAATTAAATTTTGTTTTCTCAAGTTATTTTTAGTAGGTTTCTTTAAGTTGCAATCACAAGTCCCTGACATAGGAAGAAAAAGACCAAAAATAATAAGAACTAAGGCTATAGAATTCTAAGATTTTTACTGAGTTGAAATTTTAAACAAGTTCAAAGAACTACTAATCAGATATCCATAGCTGCAAAGTATGGACATGGACTTCTCTGAAATATGCTTCCTGTTCTATGAACCTGGGGTCTAGGTACCTGAAGGCATTTAAGAATTCTTCAGAAAGCATTCAGGGCTTCCCGGGCAGCTCAGCTGGTAAAGAATCTGCCTGCAATGCAGGAGACCTGGGTCTGACCCCTGGGTTGGGGAGGTCACCTGGAAGTAGGAACAGGCTACCCACTCCAGCAGTCCATGGTGCAGAGAGTCGAACACAACTGAGCGACTTTCACTTTCACAGAAAGAATTCACTCTTGGGTGCTCTCTTCCAGCAATATATAATACACTGTGGGCTAGCCCTTTAGGCAACTAATTTTTTCTTCATAGATTCAATATTTTCTAGAGTAAGTCTTTTAGTGCTCAGCGCTCACAAGTTCAATTAAGATAGTGAAGAATTCATACCTTAATAATTAAAGGAAGTAACAAAGAAAAACTAGCAAGTAGAAAAAGAGACAGCAGTGAGTGTGAGAGAAAGAGCAAACAAGGATCGAGACCCAAGAAAAGGAGAGAGGATCACAAGGGAACAGCAGCGGAGTTTCACCCATCCACTTCTCCTATAACTTGAGGGGGAACTGCCATATTTTCGAGTCAGTCTCCATAGCAACTAGGCCCTTGTTCACTAAGAACATTTATTCTAGAAGTTTCTGTACCCTGCCCACCCCCAGTTGAATGCGTTCTAAGGAGTGAAAATAAACAGCCTTTCAGATCCCTGCTCCTTCACCCCCAGCCCCATCCCCCACTCATCCGCAGAGATTTTATTCTGTTGCTCAGGCATCTTATCTTTTCTCTAAAAATCTCTAACCAACCCAGATTCTTTGTATGTATCATCTTGTTCTTCTAGGAAAACCAATATGTAAAGAGTTCAGTTATTGAGAAATAGTATAGAAAACTAATTCTGTCTTAACTATGAAATGATTATTTTACATAAAACTTTCAGAATTACTTTTTATATTGCTGTGTAAAGTGTGTGGAATTGCCTTTTATGAGAATATATCATAAGATTATGATTAATTCAGAAAAGCTGCTTACATTGAGCTCTTTCATACTATTCTCTTTCGATAAAGCACATAACCAAAGGTCCACTAAATTAATTAAAAATAAACCAAAACCTAAGCAAAAGTAGCATCCAGCGGTCTAGACTGTCTGTTGAAAAAAGGATCCATCTGATTTTCTGTTTTATAGCATATCTTCTAAATCCTCTCAGTGCATACATTCTTACTCATCCCCTAAGGCAACTGTACACAGTTTATTGGGCAGACCAGTGTTATTAAATGTCTATGTTGATGAATGTGCCAGGTCACACATTTCTAGTTTGTAAGGATAAAGTTTTCACACATCAGTACCATACCAACCAAATCAGGTATTTCAGTCTCAATGTCTTCTGTAAAATGGGGACAATTAATTACCTAGTAGGGCACTATAAAGATTTAAAGTATATGGGAGTACTTCCCAAGTATAGGTAATATTCAATTAATACTTATTAATATAGATAAGCATTCAGTTAAGAGTACCTCTTGTCATTTTTATAGCATATTGTTTCATTTTCATCCATCATATCTGGGTCATTAAGACAGGGATACATTTAGTTAGCAATATCTGAGACAAACTAGGACTAAGTCATAACCGACTTCTTCCAGATGACTTCAATATCCAGTTAATCATTTGGGTTCTTGAATCATCTTTAAGCCCTTAGAGTTCAGATTTTCAGCTTCTGGTGCAACCATGAATGAACTTTGCTCATACGTGATCCTTAACACTGATCAAAGTCTGTCACTTCATTATGTGTTTTGGCCACCAAACTAGAATGCTCTTAAACTCTTCTTTATCTTTGCATGGGAACCCACTAGAATTGTGCACATGGTTTTACTGTCTACCTTAAGAGATCTACTAAATAGTGAATGGGCGTGTTTCTTCCATGGCAAGTAATTATTTAATTTTTTGTTGCCTAGAGATAGAAATGGGGAAGAGAAACGAAGATATTGAATCTAAAATGTGCTAAAGCATCCTAAGATGCCAGTTTTCTATTAGTCTGTCATCTTGACATGACAACACTTACTGGTTATTAACCTGAAGAGACAGGCATTTAAATCTTAAAGTTCACAATGGAGGAATATACACTATTTTGATGTCATTATATTTCATTTCTAGCCCTTCTTTTGATTCTTACTTATAACGGGACCAGATTATAATGGCTAAGGTTAATGAGACAATTAACTTTATACATGATACCAATCACAGAGATTGTTTTACTGTAATTAACCATGGTGGCTTCTAGCAGAGTTCTTTGTACTCATAAATATAATTTTTTTCAGGAGTTTTTCAAGGCTTAAGGGAATTATTTTGAAAGTTTCAAAACATATTAAGAAGCCAGATGTAGAAATATTTAATTAAGTTTGGCTATGGGAAATGCAATGAGCATGAATCATGTGAAATGCAAGCTTGTGGTAGTCAGCAGTATATCAGTTTCAAAACAGATAGATACAGGCATTCATGTGAGAGCTTTTAGTGGGTTTCTCAAACCTCCTGTTTGACCTTTTCTTAAGTCTGGTTTTCAAATGTGCTTGTTTTCTGACTGATGTATTCAAAATGCTCCTTTTCTGCTGACAGTGTCCAATTTTGTTGTTTTATGGGGATGCAGCTTGAGAAATCTGCAGACATGACCAGCAGCTTGTGTACAAAAATGGATTTCAGAAATTGAAGAGCTGTAATGTTTCTGGTGTTTTCTCCTCTCACAGTGAAGCTTGTCAGCAACTCATGCAAATGCATCTCGTAATTTTCCAGACTCAGACCTTTAAAGGTATATGTACTGGTTAAGGTTTCACTTGCTTTGGTGGGACTTCCCCTTTTTACATATTCCCTGGGATTTTAAGTGACTTCCTTCAGGTGCTCAGAGAGAGTAAAGAATCACTTTGACAAAGTAATAGGACATCAAGTGGAGCCAAACAATTGCTTAGCTGGAAAACAGGTTATTTTATTTTATTTTTTTACCTTTAAACATCTCTGCTGCTGCTGCTGTTGCTAAGTCGTTTCAGTCGTGTCCGACTCTGTGCAACCCCATAGATGGCAGCCCACCAGAGGTTCTTATTTCTATCATGCTCTCTGTCAGTGGTGAACAAAGCAATAATTAATTTGCTTTCCTATAATCATATGAAATTCCGTATTTCATTTAATGTTTTTGGAGAATTTCAGTGCTTTCTTTTTTCTCTTTATCTTTTCCTAGAATGACTCAATGACACACCTCTGTACACTAGTGTCCTAATTAGTTTATTTCCTGACATAATTTTCATTAGCTTTAGAATAGATGTCTGGCTGAGTTTTCCTCATTGACAATTGCTCTTGTTTTTAAGAAAGAAAATAGTGATATTTATGTTACAACCTCATTTACTTTTTAAAATTCCCTATATCATGCACAAAAAGAGAGTGTTTTCATTTTCAGTAACAGGAGGCAGAAGTTACAGTAAAACAGTGGATTTCTTCCCTGATCAGGCCCTTTTTGACATCTGGACCCTGGATGGCAGTCTAAAAGTGTTTGTGGACAGAGGCAATCACTCATTGCATCCCTGTCAGAACTGGGAATTCCTAGCAAAGTCTGCCGACCGAAGCAATACACACATGGATGGCCTAGAGAGAGCTGAGATGTTTTTTAGGGTTTGTTTTTTGATTTGTTTGGCTTTTGTTTTTTAATGCAGGAATATAACCCTATGAAGATTTTCTTTTATTATTTTACATGCCTTTTCTACTGTAGTTTTCCTGTTCTCCTAAATTGGAAACATAGCTCTCATTCTATTCAGCAATTATTGAGTTTCCCTGGTGGTTTACTGTATATGAATCATTTGTAAGATGCTGAACATTCAATATATCCACAGACTCATTCCCAAATTACCTGAAAGATATAAAGTAGTAGTTAGGGATTTAAAATCAGTGGTAAAAACCCCTTTTCCTCCCTTTTATCAGCTGATAAATTTCTATTTGAATCAGTTATTGAAAACTGACATGCAATCTCTAGCTCCCACCTCTGTTTTTTAAGCACAGAATGGTTACAGTTGAAATAATGGAATCAGAAATATTTGGTCTGTCATCTGTAACTGAGATAGCTATACTCACTTTTAAAAACGTAACTAGTATATTAACTCTTTGCAACCCCATGGACTTTACAGTCCATGGAATTCTCCAGGCCAGAATACTGGGTGGGTAGCCCTTCCCTTCTCCAAAGGATCTTCCCAACCCAGGGATTGAACCCAGGTCTCCTGCATTGCAGGCAGATTCTTTACCAACTGAGCCACAAGGGAAGCCCCGAGTATATTAACAGCAATAAATTCTGATATGGTTTCTATCTGCTCCTTCAATTTCTGATTCTGAATTCCAAACTCTTGATTTGAGTCAAATCAAGGGCCAGAATAAACAAGCATGCCTCAGGAATTTTCAAACACCAACTATTTGAAATATAATTTTATTTGCCATAAGGAAAGGATACCACATTGTAAAGCAGTAGTGGTATTCCAGATGAGCAAAGACACTAGTGATGAGAGATTTAATGTTGTGTTTCAGGAAAAGATATTTATGTTTTCACAGAAAGCTATTAAATAATTTAATAAACAACTAATGCCTGAAAACACAGGGTCTGGGATCTGCCAAATGAAGCTTGGCTCTATTCTCAGACTTGCCTTTTGTTACCTATGTGATCACAGAAAAATTAGTTAATCTCTAGGCTCCAGTTGCATCATTTAAGCAATAGGTATGATTATAGCATCTACTTGAATATGGGTGTAAGAATTAAAGAAGCGAAAGCATACAAAAAAATTCATATAGGGTGTTAACAAAATGACCCCTTATAGATATTACTATTTGTATTATCATCATCATTGTTGTTGTTAAGGCATTCAGATTTGGCTAAAGTTGGATTTGTATGGGATTGTATCAACCTGATTGTGTTCCATTTGTATGAATTACACTTTTTTGTCCATGGCATTATTGAGGGTCACTTTTTGACTTTTTATTATAGAAAGAACTTTTTACAGATGTCTTGATTATTTTGATTGATTCAAGATCATGACACAAAGGAGAGTTCCTGTAGTTGTCAGTCATTGAACAATGCCAGTCAGTCATCCTTCTCATATCTTAAATCTTAAAAGAAAAAAAAATGAACTTTTCTCTTTCAGGGTTCTGTGAAATTCACTTGACATCTCAAAAGCTGAGAAAATTTGTCTTTTCTTCCCTCTCCATTTCAAACATAAAATTAATGACTTTGCAGCCAAACTGATAAGAGCACTATCATTTAATGTCTCAGATGAAATAAGGGATGAGGGGGTGGGAGTGGGGACAGGGGCACTTGTGGATTCTCAGGCTCCTAAATAGCAAAGCTCTTAATACCTGGCTTTACCTTGTCAAGAATTTCAGTGCCTCAAGCTGGAATACTGACACACCTCAAGGTAGATCTCACTTGTTCTCACATAATCAAAAGCACTTGGTGCCATAATGTGTAAATGAGACTGGCACCCAGGAGTTGCCCCTGTGAAAATGTCCTCCAGACTGACTGTCCAGCAGCCTGGTGATCCCCGTCCCTGATGATGATGTGGCTGTCCCCAGCCTGCCGCTGAAGGCAGTCCTCTCCAAGGTCACTCAGCAGTGCATTTTGCTTCTGATGTGTTTACTGTTTACTGTAGCTTTTAAGCACAGACCAATTATAGTTACCTGGAATGCCCGTGTCTTTCTAAGTTTACCTAACAGAAGCTGCTAAATATCCTTTTGCAAAGCCAAGGGAAGGTGGGTGAATCTTACAAGTAAGGAATCTATTTGAAACCAGATTCAGGGTTGTCTTTGTTTTTTCTGCCTCAAGGCACCATTAAAGAGGGAAAATCATCATGGATTGTCCTCCTTATTCTCCTCTCCTCTTTCTTTCTCCCCTTCCCTTATCTCTCCTCTTTTCTTCTTTGTTGAAATTATTAATGGCTTTAAGTGAGATTCTGTATGTGAAAACACCTAGCATGCAAAATATAATGAATGAATAACTAATAAACTGTCCTAAAGAAAAGCTCAACTCACATATGACTATGTACTCTGATCAGTTAGTTCTCACCGTAGAAATTCTTCTCAGTTTTACACGTACATATTTTTTCCTTCTTTATTTTCCTTTTTTGATAACTGCTTTTCCATATACAAAATTGGACATGGTTATAGTGGAATGTACAGAAAAATTGCATCACTTTCCCGAGGATATCAGGATATACAAAGTGGGCTGGGCGGCTAATGTTGCTAAAATACAAGATAAAACAATGAGGGCGTACACCTTACTCATCTGCAAAATCACCTCACTCATAAAGGAGTTGTTTGCCTTTTATAATCTCTACTTGATTTTAAAAATATATTTAGCAGGTTTGTATGGTTGTATAGGGAGAACAGCATATACTTTGGGAATGAATAATCTGGATTTGAATTCCAACCACATCTACCATATATTAGATATATAACCTGGAAAATGTTAATCTCTCTTGCATATTTTTTTCTTTTATAGCATATAGAAAATATACCCAGCCCACAGGATTAATGTGATACATTTGAGTGTGTATGCTGCTGCTAAGTCGCCTCAGTGGTGTCTGACTCTGTGCAACCCCATAGACGGCAGCCCACCAGGCTCTGCCGTCCCTGGGACCCTCCAGCCAAGAACACTGGCATGGGTGGCCATTTCCTTCTCCAATGCATGAAAGTGAAAGTGAAGTTGCTCAGTCGTGTCCAACTCTTAGTGACCCCATGGACTGCAGCCCACCAGGCTCCTCCATCCATGGGATTTTCCAGGCAAGAGTACTGGAGTGGGTTCCCATTGCCTTCTCTGTGTATGAAAGTGAAGTCGCTCAGTTGTGTCCGACTCCTTGCAGCCCCGTGAACTGTAGCCTACCAGGCTCCTCCGTCCTTGGGATTCTTGAGGCTAGAATACTGGAGTGGGTTGCCATTTCCTTCTCCAGGGGAACTTCCCGTCCCAGGGATTGAACCCAGGTCTCCCGCATTGCAGGCAGAAGCTTTAACCTCTGAGCCACCACGGAAGCCCCTCTCTGTGTATATATGCTCATATTTATGATGATTTTAATGAACACAAGCATGTAGTCTTAGAGCCTCTATTTGAAATCAGATAACTACCTAGAACATTTATATCCCATATGACATTTTGCTGCCTCAAAAAAATACAAATAGAGTTAGAATGACAAAGATATTACTATTTTTAGATGTGTGTTTATATTTTTAAGTGTTTCTGTTTGCATATTTCCCCTGTGATATGATTTTCACTTCTGGATTGTTAGTAAAAAATATATAACATCATGTTAAACTCCATTTAATTATCAAAATGTGTATTTTGAAGGAATATCACAATTTCAGTATTGCAATGGAGAAAAAGTATCTAGAATAAATAAGATATATACTTCTATACAAAAATTGTGACAAGTTTTCCCACTTGATTTGTTTGTACAAGAAAGGAATATTGTTTTGCTGTGTAAAGTCAATACCATACATTTCTAGTAGAGTCATTCTATGTGTTGGTTTGATTTCTTCTATATTAGTAAAGGTGTTGTGCATGTATGACTGCTCATTCATGTCCAATTTTGTGAGGGCACGGGCTGTGGCCCACCAGACTCCTCTGTTCATGGAGTTTTCTAGCCAAGAACACTAGAGTGGGTTGCCATTTCTACTCCGGGGGGATCTTCCAACCTAGGGATTGAATTCCCATCTCCTGCATTGGCAGGCAGGTTCTTTACCATTGTGCCACCTGGGTAGCCCAGTGAAGGTTACCAACCTAGATAGTATTTTCAAAAGCAGAGACATTACTTTGCCGACTAAGGTCCGTCTAGTCAAGGCTATGGTTTTTCCTGTGGTCATGTATGGATGTGAGAGTTGGACTGTGAAGAAAGCTGAGCACCAAAGAATTGATGCTTTTGAACTGTGGTGTTGGAGAAGACTCTTGAGAGTCCCTTGGACTGCAAGGAGATCCAACCAGTTCATTCTGAAGGAGATCAACCGTGGGATTTCTTTGGAAGGAATGATGCTAAAGCTGAAACTCCAGTATTTTGGCCACCTCATGCAAAGAGTTGACTCATTGGAAAAGACTCTGATGCTGGGAGGGATTGGGGGCAGGAGGAGAAGGGGACGACCGAGGATGAGATGGCTGGATGGCATCACTGACTCGATGGACATAAGTCTGAGTGAACTCCGAGATATGGTAATGAACAGGGAGGCCTGGCGTGCTGCGATTCATGGGGTCGCAAAGAGTCGGACACGACTGAGTGACTGAACGGAACTGGGTTTGATCACCAGCTTAATATACATAAGTATTTGGCAGAGAATCAGCTTGAAAGAGTTGACTATGATTAGACAGAGAAGGAAGCAGAAATAAGAGACTGAACAATTGGAAGAAACTAAGAGTGTATAAGGTGAATCTTATAGGCAGGTGAACCATCAGACAGTGCTTCCACATACATGTCAGACACAAAATATCACACTCCACCTCAGCCCAAAAGCAGCTCCTGAACACTTCTCAACACAGCCTTCCAGGAAACAGGAACTTTCAACCCCTACTATGCCTCTAGGTAAAATTTACCTAGCACCACGGTTCTCCATCATGTGGCCTTTCTGTAGGTCATTACACTGATAAGGGAATGGAAAGAATACAGTGCTTTGGGTAAGTGAGCTGAAGGTTTAGCCCCACACGATTTCCCTTGGAAAATTCACCTCAACCTTCTAAACTTGGTATTGCGTTCCTTCCCACAAAGGGTTGTTGGAGAGATCACATAAGACAGTTCATGTGAATATGCTCTCTGAATTCTAAATGCCAGCAGGTTCTCTTGTAAGTATTAAAATCCACATTTCCAGCTCTCATTTTCAGGGATTCTGGCTTGTTATGCCTGAGGTAGGGCTGTAAATTTTCATTTTAGGATTTTCCTAGCAGATTCCAGTAAGCAACCTGAGAATGCACCACCTCGAGACTTTGCATGTAGATATGAAGATAAACTATGATGATAATAAATATCAAGATCACAGGATGGTGGTGATGGGCATGCCAAAAGTGGAAGACATCTTAATGTGAATTTGGACCAAAGTTCTCTAGATATAAATACATTTCTAATCAAATCAAATTTTTAAAAAGCTTTACCTGTACAGAAATAACCATCTGTCTTTGAACTTACATTCCTTTGCATAATTCAAATTCCTTCAGTGCTTGAGGGTAAGTGCTTGGGCATCCAGAGATGAAAGACAGAATTTTGTAGGTAAAATTACTCCAACAAAGGCTACATCAATGCCAACGGAATAGCTGTGCTACATGTCTGCCCCAATACCCTGCCACACCTCCTTTGAATTTAGCTGAAAATCAGGTCCTGACATAGAAGTAGCACAGAGATCTTGAATGAGATTCATAATTGTTTTTTCACTCTTGATGAACAGATTGAGGACAGGAGAAAAAAGATTAACTCTGGTCTCACAGACTTACTCTCATTTTCATCCCATTATTGCTATCCTTATGCAAAATGCATCATCTTTGAAGTCTAAACTTATGCATCTATGAAAGCAAGAGAACAACCATGATTTTGGAAGGTTGTTGAGAAAATTAAAGATAAAAAAGTATTTGCATATTTCTGTATAATACCTTATCTTGATCCTAGTATGAGTATTTGTTGAACTAATATCAGGACTTTTCTTTCCACTTGTTAATTGTATAGGAGTAAGACAAAGAAAGCATTAGTACTTACTGAAAGATGATGCTACTGAGTATAGTAACAGCAGGATGACTTTGGAGTTGGCTGATCTGTTGGCCACATTTGAGTCTCACGTTGGGGGCACACGGTTTCTTCCAAAGAATGTCCCCTGGTACATGCAGAGGTCATGGGAACATTCCAACTGTGTTTTGGTTTTCTTTTTCTTTTTTTCATGGGAAGTCAAAACATGGGGGCAGATGGTCATCCAGAAGTCACATCATTTTACTTTTGAGAAATGAGGTGAAGAGAGGTGCTTTAAAGTGAGAAATAAATAGGAAGTCCTCAAGAGGTCCTCTTGGACATTAGTGCATCTTCACTTTACTGGGGAAAGTGGTCCCAGATCCCAATATAACAATTTCCAAACACTGTGATTCATTTCAAGCCAATTTCCCTTGCCATTGGTGTCACCCCTCACTTTTCAAGAAAGTGATCTACTGTTCTTTCTCTTTTAAATTCTAGCTAGTATGCTGAAAGGACTGTTTTCCGCCTTACATTATGATTCCAGTAATTCTGATATGTTCTCTGCAGGCTTCTGTTCACTCAATGTGTCCATAATCTTATCAAACTTACCAGGCAATCCTCTACAATCATCTCCAGCCAGAACTTACTAAATAAGTACTAAATAAGTTTTCAGTTCAGTTCATTTTAGTCGCTAAGTCATGTCTGACTCTTTGTAGCCCCACGGACTGCAGCACGCCAGGCCTCCCTGTCCATCCCTAACTCCCAGAGTCTACTCAAACTCATGTCCACTGAGTAGGTGATGCCATCCAACCATCTCTTCTTCTGTCATCCCCTTCTCCTCCTGACTTCAATCTTTTGCAGAATTGGGGTCTTTTCAAACGAGTCAGCTCTTCGCATCAGGTAACCAAAGTATTGGAATTTCAGCTTCAACATTAGTCTTTCCAATGAACATTCAGGACTGATTCCTTTAGGATGGACTAGTGGGATACCCGAGCAGTCCAAGTGACTCTCAAGAGTCTTCTCCAACACCACAGTTCAAAAGCATCAATTTTTCAGCACTCAGCTTTCTTTATAGTTCAACTCTCATATCCATACACTGGGAAAGCCATAGCCTTGAATAGATGAAACTTTGTTGGCAATGTAATGTCTCTGCTTTTTAATATGCTGTCTCAGTTCAGTTCAGTTCAGTTCAGTCGCTCAGTCGTGTCCAGCTCTTTGTGATCCCATGAATCACAGCTCGCCAGGCCTCCCTGTCCATCACCAACTTCTGGAGTTCACTCAAACTCATGTCCATCAAGTCAGTGATGCCATCCAACCATCTCACCCTCTGTCATCCCCTTCTCCTCCTGCCCCCAATCCCTCTCAGCATCAGGGTCTTTTCCAATGAGTCAACCCTTCGCATGAGGTGGCCAAAGTATTGGAGTTTCAGCTTCAGCATCAGTCCTTCAGATGAACACTCAGGACTGATCTCCTTTAGATGGACTGGTTGGATCTCCTTGCAGTCCAAGGGACTTTCAAGAGTCTTCAACACCACAGTTCAAAAGCATCAATTCTTCGGTGCTCAGCCTTCTTCACAGTCCAACTCTCACATCCATACATGACCACTGGAAAAACCATAGCCTTGACTAGACGGACCTTTGTTCGCAAAGTAATGTCTCTGCTTTTGAAAATGCTATCTAGGTTGATCATAACATTTCTTCCAAGGAGTAAGTGTCTTTTAATTTCATGGCTGCAATCACCATCTGCAGTCTAGTTTGGTCATAACTTTCCAGCCAAGGAGTAAGCGTCTTTTAATTCCATGGCTGCAGTCACCATCTGCAGTGATTTTGGAGCCCCCCAAAATAAAGTCTGACACTGTTTCCACTGTTTCTCCATCTATTTGCCATGAAGTGACTGGACTGGATGCCATGATCTTAGTTTTCTGAATGTTGAGCTTTAATCCAACTTTTTCACTCCTCCTTCACTTTCATCAAGAGGCTCTTTAGTTCTTCTTCACTTTCTGCCATAAGGATGATGTCATCTGCATATCTNCCCATCTATTTGCCATGAAGTGATGGGACCAGATGCCATGATCTTAGTTTTCTGAATGTTGAGCTTTAATCCAACTTTTTCACTCCTCCTTCACTTTCATCAAGAGGCTCTTTAGTTCTTCTTCACTTTCTGCCATAAGGATGATGTCATCTGCATATCTGAGGTTTTTGATATTTCTCCCAGCAATCTTGATTCCAGCTTGTGCTTCCTCCAGCCCAGTGTTTCTCATGATGTACTCTGCATATAAGTTAAATAAACACGGTTAAAATATATAACCTTGACATACTCCTTTTCCTATTTGGAACCAGTCTGTTGTTCCATGTCCAATTCTAACTGTTGCTTCCTGACCTGCATACAGGTTTCTCAAGAGGCAGGTCAGGTGGTCTGGTATTCCCATCTCTTGCAGAATTTTTCAAAGTTTATTGTGATCCACACAGTCAAAGGCTTTGGCATAGTCAATACAGCAGAAATAGATATTTTTTTCTGGAACTCTCTTGCATTTTTGATGATCCAGCAGATGTTGGCAATTTGATCTCTGGTTCCACTGCCTTTTCTAAAACTTAAGTAGTTTTCCAAAGACTTATCACAATTCACACTCTCACACATTTAAGTCCTCACAGTTGTGTTTCATCTACTGTGAATGAAATTCCAATTATTTTCTTGTCAGTAAGCATCTATTTATTGGTGTCACATTCTATTATTATCCCTGATTTGAAACATTTTAATTCCATTCAGATTCCATTAGTCATCAGATTTGTGTATGTGTGTTTCTATAGCAATTTCCTTCACCCATAGTTTTATCAGCACTTCACCAGATTTAATTGCCTTCTAACACACATGTTCTTTTCACCATACTTTAAGTCTTTAGAGCGCTAGAGCTGTGTGTTATACATCTGTATAACCCTTGAGCCTAGCTCTGTGCTTGGTGCAGAGCAGATCACCAGCTTATATTTGCTGAATGAATACAGAGATGAGTGTGGATGGGATCAAGGAAGTCTGAACCACAGTGGGGCTCTAGAGACTGTCCATAATCCAGAGTGCAAATGGGTCTCTGAGCCAGAACCAGAAATAGCATTGGCATTGATTTGTGTTTTGTTTGTTTGTTTTTAGAGGAAGCCTGCGCCTTGCATTTAAGGTCCTTTGGGTGCATAGCAATTTGCATATGGCTCTCCAGATGTGATGGAACTTATGAACTGAAAGCCAGCAGCCTGGCTGAAGGACACCTCTGCTGCTGCTAAGTCGCTTCAGTCGTGTCCAACTCTGTGCGACCCCATAGACGGCAGCCCACCAGGCTCCCCCGTCCCTGGGATTCTCCAGGCAAGAACACCGGAGTGGGTTGCCATTTCCTTCTCCAATGCATGAAAGTGAAAAGTGAAAGGGAAGTCGCTCAGTCGAACCCGACTCTTAGCGACCCCATGGACTGCAGCCTACCAGGCTCCTCCATCCATGGGATTTTCCAGGCAAGAGTACTGGAGTGGGGTGCCATTGCCTTCAGCTTTCTATCAAGCAAACAGAGGATAACTCTCTTTGCAACATTCTCAGGGAGGTCTTGATTGTTCCTGCAAAATCAGTTTGTACATGCAAATCAAAAATGATAGTAAAATAATTTTTTTTTAATGAAAATAAAATAATGTGACAGAACACAATTAAAAACCCAGAAGTTCATGTAGAGGGCTGAATGGCACCATATGGCTTCCAGTTTTGTACCTAGACCCAATGGGGTGCTCTGTGAAAGTCATTTACGCGATGGCCTGTTGTGCCTGGTTATAGAAAGGCATATGGCATATTATCCCACATCTTTGCCCCTCTTGAAGTTCTGTTTTTTGGTACAAAGGAGCCTTCAGCAGGAATTTCTGTTATAGTTCTGTTTGGCTGTTTTCTTTTTCTTTTTTTTTTAGAATATTATTCCAATGTTTGTGAGTTCTGTAATTTTTTTTTTAAAAAAAAAAAAAGAGCAGTTTTTGAGGACTTAAGGATTTGCAATTGTAACTGAATATTTCCGATGAGTATTTACCTCACATCTTGCCATTAGGGAAAGGGTGTGGCAAATAGAAAGAGACGTAGATCATGTTGAGTAGGAAAGAAATAATCTAGTCACAGAATGGACAATTTCTGTGCATTTAGCCCTATTATACGAATGCTGTATAATTAATCTAACTGTAATTTACTCTCACACTATGTTGAATTAGACTTTTTTCTCATGTCATTTATCACCTTCTGTAGAATTTCTTCCACTTGAATGTAAACTCTACAAGAAAAAGTATTTGTGTAGGTTTTAATCGATAAATTATCCCATGCACCTAGGAAAATGTCATATACCATAACTGATGCTTGATAAATATTTGTGGAATAAATAAGTTGTCTTTACTTTGCAAGACGAAGAAACTGATCATCATAAAGGTTAGATAAACACATCCATGCTACAGAGCAAGGTAGCCATGAAATTTTAACCTTCATATGTAATTTAGACTTATTCTTTACCTTAGCATGTTGGAACATATGGAAAATATCTGGTTTGTTTCCAAGTACATAACTTACTAGCTTTTTAATCTAGGGGAGCAACCTATTCTTTTGGAATCTGCAAAATGAAGAAATATAAGCAGATAAAATTGCCATTTAGCTATAGATTATATATATAGATGGGCATAATTATGCAAACACACTATATATATACTTTTATTCACTTAATATTTATAACAACCTGTCTCTTATACACATCTAGATGTGTATAAGAGACAGGTCCATCACCAACTTCTGGAGTTCACTCAAACTCATGTCCATCAAGTCAGTGATGCCATCCAACCATCTCACCCTCTGTCATCCCCTTCTCCTCC
>SJYT01034201.1:168754-243934 GCA_006410635.1 Cephalophus harveyi | reverse complement strand
CATATGTATCTATAAATCTACATGCTTAAAAAACATAAAAAACAAATGAATTAATGAGTGTAAAACTCAATGTACTTGATTACCATACAGTTATTTAATCTGAATTGTTTACTAATGAGATTGACTTTTGGTTTCAGTCTGTCAAATCCCTGTCTCTGACACATATTAAAAATATAGACTTGAACTTAATTGAGTTAAGTTAAAGAAGTTCATAATGGAGTCTCCTTCATACAGGTGATGATAGGTTAAAAAAAAAAAAAGTTAAATTGCTTAGCACTGTACATGAAATGCAGTAAATATGCCATAATATTTATCCTTTTTTATTCTATGTGACTCAGTTGTTGTTCTTTTTTAAAAAATATAACAGCCCTCATTTCAGAATCACTGTGACTGACTAAATCCATATGAATAGTGGTCTAATTCTACCTTTAGATTTGTATTAACTCATAATTATCATTTATGCTGCTGGTAGACCAACCTATTCTGTTTACCAGTTGTTAGATAATTTTTATATTTTTCCATTTGGTTGGAATTCCAGGCAGTAAGGACATGTTTGGTAAATTTTCAGTCATCAAAATAAAATCTATTTTCATACTGAAGCAATACTCAAAAAATGACAAATGATAAGAACAATAGATAATTTTCAAGTATCAATATTTAGCCATAAGTTGAAATAAAAGCTTCTGGTTGTATTTTATGGACACATTTTGCTGACACAATTTATTTTCTTTCCTTTTAAATGAAAATCTATGTAATTTGGTATATGTGCATGTGTTGTATAATTTAAAAATATTTTTTTATATAAACCTTTTACCTTCTTTTTCTTCAATCTAACAGAAGTAATGGTCAGCTTTGAAAAAAAAATTACCTGCCAAAGGGAAGTAAAAATGCTGAGCATGTTGAAATGCAGACAGTGTTGTTAAATGTATTTGTGCCTGTCTTTTTTAACTTGAAGAAGAAGTAATTTTTAATGAAAGCTGAATAAACCTAAATATGTCCCCAATGTTAAGTTCTTAGTAGGTCTTAAATGTTCTAAAAATGGCCTCTAAGTGACATTTTTGCCCCACTTGTCAATTTTTTCTTTAGATGGTTTCAGCGGTTTAAGAGTTGAGATAGTGCTGCTAGGCACTTTTCAGAAAGTTTGAAGATTTTAACGTCTCTGCTTTGCTGTTTTATTTCATCCTCAGGATTTCTAAAAGAATGAGACAGGAAAGATGTGGTTTGACCATTTGAATATAGAAACACACTGAGGATACTTATGATCAGAAAGAATACTGTATACTAACAACAACATACAATGTTTACAAAATAACAATATATTAACATTTATCAAGTGGTTAAATAGAAATTTGAATTTACAAGAAGTTAGCATCCTACAAATGGAAGCATAGTTTTTGTGACACTGTGATGCATGAGCCACCAAAACCTTTCATCACTGTAGGCAGAGAACCAAATGTTGGCTGCTCCATAGGTGGAATCTTGGCAATTAGTTGTAGCGGCAAATGCATAATTGCAGGTGCAACCCAGTCAACAATTTGTTAATGTTTGATGCATACCACACTAAGTACTTTAGTAATTAGAGACCTGATATAACAATTAATTAAGGTCCTAGATTAAGTCAAGTAAGAAATGTCATTACACTCAAAGATTAAAAAACTAAATGTTGCTAAAGAAAATTTAATGGAGACTCCAACAAAAGTAACTTCTCAGTTAACACATGTGTGTTAGTCACCTGCTCATGTCCAAATTCTTTGTGACCCCATGGACTGTAGCCCACCAGGCTCCTCTGTCCGTGGAATTTTCCAGGTAAGGCTACTGGACTGGGTAGCCATTTCTTTCTCCAGGGGATCATCTCAAACCAGGGATTGAAACTGGGTCTCATGCATTTCAGGCAGATTCTTTACCATCTGAATCACCAGGGAAGTCCATTAACACATAGGTAACTTTATGAACAGGTGACCTATTTTGCAAACTTTATCAATCGAGTTAAATATATGTTGTAAAAATTTTCTGAGTTAGCACCATCATGAATCTTTGAAATAAAGAGAAATTCTTGATCACCTAGAGGAATGTCCGGCTCAATCCTTACAATCTGTTATCATCTATAAATTAAGGAGTTTCTCAGTTTCTCACACTTACCCCATCCAACAACACAAAACTGTAATGCTCTTTGGGTGACCTTAGCAAACATAGTTCTCTGCATTTCTAAAGCAGAGTAGTTATGAATACACTGAATCTAGAGGAAAGTTTACTTCCCTGCAAGTTACCTTCTACACCATGCCAACTCTTCTGTCTTACAAGACTGCAAAACAATGTGCCTTCACTGGGTTTCCTAATTCCTCAGTGATCTGCCCACTTTCAAACAGGATCTCTGCATTCTACTTCTACCACCCAGTCAGAGAGGTGTCCAGCTATATTTGAAGGCAGTTCCTGCTATATTCTGCATAGGACAGCACTAGAACAACAGATCTTTCTCTTACACACATTGTCTCCCATAGAGTGACCTCACTGGGCTCAAGCGTGCTTACTGCCAGGAGCATGAATGGAGCAGGACAAAGGTAACTGAGAACAGGAGACATGTACGCAAAATCATGGTGCATCTTTAGAGATAGCCACCATAATTAAGCAAACAAAAAATTGTCATAGCTGGTGATAAATTCCATTCCATATCCTGAGCCGTTATTGGGGGGTAAAATGCTAAGATCATAGGGTCTTATGATCAAGGATCTCTTTTAAAAACCAAGGGTTTAGCAAAGACCTAGAATGAAATTGCCTATGAATCAAAAAGAAATAATGAAGAAATCACAGAGTAACAGATTGTTCCGGTCACCTCACCTTCAACCTATTGTTGATGGAGGGATTTCCACGCTAGAGTTATGGGGATGGCTGAGCATACGGCACCTGACACTGGAGAGATGAGAGAAACAGCAGCTTATTAGCCACATACATTCACAGTCAGTGGGAGAGGGACTCTGCACCATGCAAGGGCCGTGTGGAGGCTGCCCTCTGGAACAGAGTAAGCAATCAGGGACTGTAGGAGACAGCTCTGTAGTTACAAGAGGGTGAGGTGAATCCCAGTTCTTGGGAGATGATGTAATTGGCTTGTTTGAATAATTCCACAGGCTGGCAGGGAACTGAAACCCATTAGGCAGGGACAAGCAGCACTCTGCCTGGTCCTCTGAGAAAGACAGTTGTTTAGCAAGGGGACCTTATTCACAGGAACACAGTGGATGGAGGAGCTTGAGGCTATGCTCTTTGAGGCTGTCAGATTTTAACAGATATCAAAGAAGCAATTTATACTGAATCCTAGTTCTAAGCCTTACACTATACAGATAGTTTGCACATATAAGCCTTAGACTATACAGATAGCAACTGTGTCAGTACAAAAGAACAATCATAAAATTTTTATTCACAGTAGGGACTGTGACAATATCAGATGAGGTAGTTGGTCAGAGCAGGATGCTTTTAACTTCTTGAATCATCTCTAAAGCTTTGCAGGTGTAAAATGGTCATGTTTGGGACTTTGTGACTGGAAACTGAACTTCTGTGTTTACCATGTTCTAAGAGGACTGAGTGAAGAAAGTGAAAGTCACTTAGTTGTTTCTGACCCTTTGTGACTGCATGGACTATACTGTCCATGGGATTCTCCAGGCCAGAATGCTGGAATGGGTAGCTGTGCCCTTCTCCGGGGGATGCTCCCAACCCAGGGAGAAGTAAAGAATGGTTAAATCCACACTAGAACCACTAGTGAGCCTCACTTCGCACTTTGGAGAGTTTAATTTAGATTTCTTATCAGAAAAATAACCTGTTTTGTGTGTCTTACTTCCTTTATTTTTATGATGGCGGGAGAACTTGTGTGCTGCCATTCCATTGACATTAAAATTGTGTTTCCATTGGCACTATAATGGCTCAGGCATTGACACAGTAATGGCTCCTGTGGGGCCATTATAAGGCTATGTCTATGAAAGTATATGAGATACTTCACTGACATTGTAACAGCTCCTATACTTGCAAAGAGGCGGCAATGGCTTCTCTGGGGCTTCTGCCAGGGCATTGAAAGCACAAGTGGTACCTGTACTGCAGCAGAACTTGCACTGATACTTCTGTAAACTTTTTTTTCAAATGCTTGCGCCTAAGTCTTACCTCCAGATATTGATTTACTTGGTCTACAGTTGAGCTAAGTTTCCTGTAGTTACTTTGTTTGTTTTGTGTGTGCCTGTGTGTGTGTGATAAAAATAGGCCCTAGACATGAAGCTGAATGCAAAACAGACAAAGGGCAAGAATAAGAGAAAATAGATACTGAATCATCCGTGAAATGAAAGTTTCAAGAAAGTCTCAACGAGGTTAAAGATGGTCATAATAGAAACACTAACCAGTGCTTCTCAAATTTAATATGCATACAAATTACCCAAAGATATTGTTAAAATGCAGACTCTGATTCATGACCTCTGGGTGTGACCTGATATTCTGCTATATTTCAAATACCAAGGCAGCAGAAAATATATACTTGAAAGAAGAAAGGTGTGACTAGGAAACCTAAGGTTTGAATTAGCAGTTTAAAGGTAAAGTGGTTTCAGGTTATGGCAATTTTCAAATATGACCTTAAGTGAGAAAAATGAGTAGGGCTTAACACAACATGAAGACACTTTTTCCACTTTCAGAAATCCTAAATGAGAAGTTTTCAACATTGTAAAATGGAAACATTTCCTCCCATTTAGTTTTTGCTTCTAGTCTCTTGGGCAGCTGAAGGTGGTTGGGGTGCATTAATGTGCTTAGAAACATCTAGCCCAGAAGCATGCTATTGGAGCCCAGACTGTGGTTTGCATACATGTTTGTCCATTCTTGCATTTGAACATGGACAATCCTAATTCTTGCCTCATAACATTCATGTTAAGAAGGTACAATCTGTTTGTAGGACATATATTAACTTTAAAATGTACTCTAATATACATTAGGTACAGAAAAATACTGTTTAATTCTTATATGAGGTACCTAGAATTTGTTGCTGTTGTTCAGTTGCTCAGTTGTGTCTGATTCTTTGCAACCCCATGGACTGCAGCACGCCAGTCTTCCCTGTCCATCACCAACTCCCTGAGCTTCCTCAAACTCATTTCCATTGAGTTGGTGATACCATCCAATCATCTTGTCCTGTTGGCCCTTCTCCTCCTGCCTTCAATCTTTCCCAGCATCAGGGTATTTTCTAATGAATGAGCTCTTTGCATCAGGTGGCCAAAGTACTGGAGCTTCAGCTTCAGCATCAGTCCTTCCAATGAATATTCAGGACTGATTTCCTTTAGGATTGACTAGTTGGATCTCCTTGCAGTCCAAGGGACTCTCAAGAATCTTCTCCAACACCACAGCTCAAAAGCATCAATTCTTCAGCACTCAGCCTTCTTTATGGTACAACTGTCGTATCCATACATGACTACTGGAAATGCCATAGCTTTGATTATATGACCTTTGTTGGCAAAGTAATGTCTCTGCTTTTTAATGTGCTGTCTAGGTATGCCATAGCATTTCTTCCAAGGAGCAAGTGTCTTTTAATTTCATGGCTGCACTCACCATCTGCAGTGATTTTGGAGCCCAAGAAAATAAAGTCTCTCACTGTTTTCAGTGTTTTCCCACCTATTTGAGATGAAGTGATGGGACCGGATGCCATGATCTTAGTTCTTTGAATGTTGAGTTTTAGCGTTAGTACTAATAACATTAGTACCTAGAATAGTCAAATTCATAAAGTCAGATAGTACATTGGTAGATGCCAGGGGCTATGGAGGTTGGGAGGGAGGATGGGGAGTTAGTGTTTAATGGGGACAGAGTTTCAGTTTAGGAAGGTGAAAAATTCAGGAGATGGATGATGGTTGAGAGTTGCATGACAATGTGCTGTACTTAATGCCACTGAACTATACAGTTATATGTGGTTAAAATAGTGTGCTTTCAGTTCAGTTCAGTTCAGTCGCTCAGTTGTGTCCGACTCTTTGCGACCCCATGAATCACAGCACGCCAAGCCTCCCTGTTCATCACCAACTCCCAGAGTTCACTCAGACTCGCGTTCATCGAGTCAGTGATGCTATCCAGCCATCTCATCCTCGGTCGTTCCCTTCTTCTGCCCCCAATCCCTCCCAGCATCAAAGTCTTTTCCAATGAGTCAACTCTTCGCATGAGGTGGCCAAAGTACTGGAGTTTCAGCTTTAGCATCATTCCTTCCGAAGAAACCCCAGGGTTGATCTCCTTCAGAATGGACTGGTTGGATCTCCTTGCAGTCCAAGGGACTCTCAAGAGTCTTCTCCAACACCACAGTTCAAAAGCATCAATTCTTCGGCGCTCAGCCTTCTTCACAGTCGAACTCTCACATCCATACATGACTACTGGAAAAACCACAGCCTTGACTAGACGGATTGAGACTTTTACCACAATAAAAAATTAATTAAAAAAAGAATAAGATGTCATAGAAAACAATAAAAAATTAATTAAAAAAGAATAAGATGTCATAGAAAACAAAAAAAGAATAAGATGTCATAGAAAACATATTGCTTGGCCAAAAATATGTGCTCAACAAAACCTTTCTTCTGCTTACTTCCTTGTTCACTGATCTTTTGTATATACACGGGAAGCAGAGGTCACCCAGACCTCCTGAATTTTCATTCAGAATGGTGACTAAATGTAAATGAGCCTAAGGTTCCAGATGTTGATATGAATTGGTATCTGCAGTTGCAGAACAACACACACTTACCATCTAAATTATAACAACAATTACAGCCGTTGACAGGCAGTTTGGTGAAATCATTGTGTAATAATTTCCATTATTTACAGTTGAGTGGTCGTTAGAAAATGATAAAGAGAAGAGCTATGTTTGTTAAACAAAGCGGAGCTTTATTTCATTCTCCATGCAAACTAGCAAGCTAAAATAAAATACCCTGCAAGATTTGGTTTTCAAATAAATTCTGAGTAATGTATGTTGAATTTCTTCAATATATTTCCCAATAATAAATAAACGATATATTTATTTAAAATTACAAAGATCTCTATATGTTGACCTACTCTCTTCAACAATTTTCATCCAAAGTTCAACATACTTTTCCATGTGAAAATGAACAAGAAATGTTCACTTACTGATTAGACACTGTAGGCTTGAAGTCTAGATACCAAGTATATCGTGGTCAGCTCGTCATGGGTCTTCTCTAGATAACACAGGCTTATACATTAAAAGACTTAGCAAGACCTATTTGGGAGTCCAATATGGGACTTTCATTAAGGATAATTGAAGTGGAGACAAATGCTTTCTCTAAACCATTTTGCTATAATAATTTTGAAGCTACTCAATGGAACCTACAGGAGCTAATTTTTTTTTTAATCTTTAAATATATATCGGGCTTTCCTTAAGGAAATTCCTTTCAATTTTATTATTAAATGGTGGGAATTGAGACAGATGTGAATCTGAATAGTTGTTGTGCTCCTTACTAACTATTTAGCCTTGAAAGATCAAGGGGTATCCCCTCATAATGACACCCATGAAAAGAGATATATTTGTAACAAATTAAAAGAAGATATTATTAGGATTTAAAAGTATTTATGAAAGTAAAACAAAAAAACAGAATTCTTAAATTATCAATAGTGGGGGAAAGAGGGGCAGGGAAGACAGAAAATGTATAAAGGTGAAATGTATTGTTCAGAAGCTCAGTCATGTCTGACTCTTTGCAACCCCATGGACTGCAGCACACCAGGTGAAATAAGCCTGGCTAACTCACAATCAGAAAAAAAAAAAAAAATTCAATTTTACTTTTTATCCAAAACTGTTGAGGAGTACCTAATATATGCCACATACCGTTATAGATATCTGGGGTCCAATGAAGAAATAAACATGATTATTGTCATCAAACATGACAACCTCTTGTAAAACATAAACACATAAGTAATTGTAATTTCAAAGATTTTAGGCAAGGGATACATTTATGAAGTTATAGATACAATTCAAACCTCACTTGGCTGAACCAGTAATTTTGTAATAATTACAAGACTAGTAGTGTACTCTAGAACAGGTGCTCTCCTCGGATGGGTCTTTGCTTCCTAAGCATCATAAGACTGCTCAAGGCTTCACTCTGCCTTTTAGATGCATCAGGTTACCTCCCAAGTCCCCCAAGCTATTCCAGAACCTAGGAAAAGTACAGTGGGAGACACTGACCAAGTGCTTCAAGACCTTCATTTTCAGACAGGCCTCCACACTTGCCAAAGGAACTGCTGGTTTCTCTGGTTTCTTCCCCACCCCTACTCTTCCAGGGGTTTTTGATGCCTTAAGGGTATGGACTGTGTGTGTGTGTGTGATTTACCCAGCATTTTCTAGTTGTGCAAAGAAAGCAGAGAATCACTTCTCTGCTACACACTAATACAGCTGATCTGGAAATAGAAGTCCTCTTCCACTTTTAAAAATGGAGGGACTTCCCTCCAGTGGCTAAGATTTCACACTGCCAATGCAGGAGTGCTGGGTTTGATCCCTGATCAGAAAACTAGATCCCACAAGTTGCAACTAAGAGTTCATATGCTGCACCTAAAGATCCTCCATGCCACAATGAAGATCAAATATCCTGTGTGCTGCAACTAAGACCCAGTATAGCCAAACAAATAAATCAAAATGGATATATTCAGAGTGGGAAAACAACAGCAAAGATATAAAATATAAGGCTGGAGAATGAGACAGAGAGAAACTATCAATATCAAAAGTAAGGCTACAGGGGTTGAAGTGTTGGTTACTCAGATAAAAATATTGGAAATACTATTATTTTTCTTCCCATGAGCATTTCAGCAAGTTGGAATACTTGGAGTGAAGGCAAATGGACACTGAGGAACTGATATGCCTGTGGTCTTAAGTCAAATATCTTTCCTGACACTTGGACTTCTCACTTGTAAAACAGGGTAAATAATCTTTATGTTATCTCTTGCAGAGACTACATGTTAAATCATGATAATGACGCCCAGAAGCAAATTATATGGTTATCACCTCTCTTAAGGGAAAGGGAAGTGGCTCAGTTGTGTCCAACTCTTCATGACCTCTCTTAAGTTATGCCTTAATAAGCACTTATATCCTGTGCGAGCATATTTTAAGTTGCTCTGGGATTTGCACCGTTACAGTAAGTTAGAATAGATGTTTCTGCAGTATGTAATAACTAACACCCAGGTTGTTCCATTGTATGTTTCGGTCTCTAAGTCTTCACACTACTTAGTATCATGATATCAAAACTGGCACATTTTGTAGAAGAAAAAAATTAACTCTAAGGATTTGGTAAAGAAGCCCCTTTTAGTGAAAGAAATGCATTTCTCAGCTAAAAATTAACTTTAAATGTGAGCAAAAGGGAAACAAAATCATCTTAACACAAATAATTCCTAGGAATCTACTGTTTTCAAAATTGTTTTTTAGAATTATATAGCCATTACAAGATAAAAACAAGAAACACTTTACTTTCCTGATGTCAGTTGATCTGTACCTTTCTTTGTTTTTAATCTCTATTTTACAGAAAGAATAAGAAGAGGATGACATGACTAGATTGTGGCAGAAACATACATATCAGACTTTAATCTCACTCCACTTCTAAAAGGTAAAATCCTCATGCTTTATGCAGGCATAAGTGCAGATCTTTCACATTTTTTTCTTGTATTTTATATGTTGAAGCAGATAGTATATGCTTCAATAAAGTATTAAAAAGTTTGGATAATATTTTTAAGTCTTAAATGGTCATCAGTTCAGTTCAGTTGCTCAGTCGTGTCCGACTTTTGCGACCCCATGAATTGCAGCACGCCAGGCCTCCCTGTCCATCACCAACTCCTGGAGTTCACTCAGACCCACGTCCATCGAGTCCGTGATGCCATCCAGCCATCTCATCCTCGGTCGTCCCCTTCTCCTCCTGCCCCCAATCCCTCCCAGCATCAAAGTCTTTTCCAATGAGTCAACTCTCCGCATGAGGTGGCCAAAGTACTGGAGTTTCAGCTTTAGCATCATTCCTTCCAAAGAAATCCCAGGGCTAATCTCCTGAATGGACTGGTTGGATCTCCTTGCAGTCCAAGGGACTCTCAAGAGTCTTCTCCAACACCACAGTTCAAATGCATCAGTTCTTCGGTGCTCAGCCTTCTTCACAGTCCAACTCTCACATCCATACATGACTACTGGAAAAACCATAGCCTTGACTAGATGGACCTTAAATGGTCATATATTAACTCAATTATATAATCAATTGCTCGCACTCTTCCTCAAGGAATGGCAACCGACTCCAGTATTCTTGCCTGGAGAATCCCATGGACAGAGGAACCTGACAGTCCATGGGGTCACAAAGAGTCAGACATGACTGATCAACTAACACTTTCACATTCCTATAACAAGTTTCTTGCAGTTGCAGCTAAAATGGACAAACAATCTTATACCATGCATTTTCCAAATAATCCAATGCCTTGTGCTTTTCCCCATGTAGCTGCATAGTCTTTACTCCTATCATTAGAATTTATACAATAAATCTTTCAAAAGATGTGCTTTAATTTGCTCAACTCATCCTCTCTTCCTATACTGTAATGTTGCTGTTCATGATTTCAAAGTAATTTAAATATACATGTCACAAATAAAGCACAGGCTAGAATCTTGGAAAAGATAATAATAGATCAAAAGGAATGAAAATTGACATGGCTCCTGAGAAATTATTTTAAAATTTCATCCCAAATTGAACAAAACAACTTACAATTTTGACCTTCCCTGGTCACTCAGACAAGGATCCACCTGCTTGCAGGAGACCTGGATTTGATGCTGGGTCAGGAAGAGCCCCCATAGTAGAAACTGGCAACCCACTCCAGCATTCTTGCCTAGAGAATTCCACGGACAGAGGAACCTGGTGGGCTACAGTCCATGGGGTCACGAAGGGTCAGACACAGCTGAGTGACTAACACTTTCACTTTCACTTATAATTTTGCCAGTAACATTTGTAAATCTCTTTTTAGGTTATAATAGTAGTGCAATAGCAAAGTTAGAAGTTTACTATAATAACAATCATATTATTTCTCAAGGTTTCTGTGGGTGAGAATTTTAAGAAGAGCTTGACTGGAATGTTTTGGCTGAACTTTCCTATATAGTTGAAGCCAGATTGTGGCTAGAGCTGAAACAGCAAAGAAGTCATGATAGCTGGGCCTGATCGAGCATTTCTTTTTCTTCTTAGGCATCTTTATAGCTTGGGCTTCCTCACAACATGGCAGCCTCAAGGCAGTCCACCTGCTTACAGTGCAGCTGCAGGCTCCAAAACTGAGTATTCCAGCAAGCAGTGAATAAACTCCAAGTCAAACAGGGTTATATGTACACACATTACTGATACAAATGAGTCACAAGCCTGCCCAAATACAGAGGAAGGAGAAGAAGCAGGTTCTACCTCTTGATGAGAGTGTATCAAAGATCTGGAGGAGCATGTGGAGTCCAAGGTGTTATTAAAACTTTGCCCCTAATGGTCACTGGTATCAATCAGGAGAGAATAAATACTGTTTTAAAATACATACTATTTTAAAACCCTTTAAGGTGCTCAGATTGGAAAACATTTTTAACAAATGGAATTCAGAAAAATTGTCTTTTAATGAAAGAGCATTGTTCCAATTCTAATGAAAACCCCTGAGAAATCTCAAATCATTACCTCTAAAAAGTGAACGAATCCCTTGCTTTTCACATCTGTTTGTTGTTGCTTGTCGTTTAGTCACTAAATTGTGTCCAGTTCTCTTGTGACCCATGGACTGTGGCCTGCCAGGTTCCTCTGTCCATGGAACTTCCCAGGCAAGAATATGGGAGAGGGTTGTCATTTCCTTCTCCAAGGGATATTCCTGACCCAAGGATTGAACCCATGCTTCCTGCATTGGCCAGTGGATTCTTTACTACTTAGCCACCAGGGAAGCTCAGTTTATTCTAAGTGAGTAATCTTATACGGGCAAAACAAACAAGAAACCACCACACACTGACTTTTAAGTGGTTTGGCCTTGAAGTGATCCAAGCTAGCTCAGATTATGGTTTCATCACATGGCTCGATTCCAGTGCCTTTCTATAATAGCTGTACAGAAAGAGGGGAATTCTAAATGTTGCTGGGTACCAGTGCAGGAGATATAGGTAACATGGATTTGATCCTTGGGTCGGAAAGATCCCCTGGAGAAGGAAATGGCAACACACTCCAGTATTCTTGCCTGGAAAATTCCATGGACAGAGGAACCTGGTGGGCTACAAGCCATGAAATTGCAAAAGAGTTGGACACAACTTAGAGACTAAGCACACACGCACACACACTAGTCTGTCACAGATGTGGTGGATTATTTTTCAATCTCATGAAATAAAAGTAATAATCTTCTATAATAAAGGTGTTCATAATCCAGTGTTATACATATAACAATATTTTCTAATATTACTTTATACTTTTTAATTTGTATGAAACTATGCTGTTTTGGATTTATGACTCAACAAATATTCACTCCTCTTTCCTTATACAGTAAGCAAGGTTTACTATCCTGACCCATTAATTTCAAACATAGGAAATGACTTGGGTTTGATCTCTGGGTCAGGAAGATCCCCCGGAGAAGGAAATGGCAATCCAATTCAGTATTCCTGCCTGGGAAATCCCATGGACAAGGGAGCCTGGCAAGCTACAGTCTATGGAGTCACAAAGAGTCAGACATGACTGAGCAACTAGTACTTATTTACTTACTTAGATTTCTAAAACCAGCCTGCAGTGTGAAGTAGTACTACCCCTCTGAGTCCATCTTAGAGAAGCCAAACATCACTGACCTGCAGAGTAATGAGTATAATGCAAATGTGTGTTTTTATAGGCCACTGGGTATGGGGTCATTTGTAATACAGCTATTTTATATCAATAGTCAAATTAATACAACATCCAGACCTGAGCATCATTTTTGCTATTGTCCACAGATGCCATTTTCCCCTATCAACATAACTGACTTCGTTTATTAATTAAACAAACATCAGGGAGGTACAATGAAGGCTCATATGTAGGAGGAAAATTGACATGGATAGTGTTGCAGTTTTTATGGCCACTTTTTGTATTTACCAAAAGAGTGATAAAGATGCGCAATCTTCCCATTAAAAAGCTATGTCAGTGTGCCAGTTGGCTGAAAGCCATGATTTAAGGGAATAGTAATGAATGAGGCAGAAGTAAATGGCCACCATCTGGGTAAAGCTCAAGTGAGCTTGTTTGGACAAGGCTCCAGGGTCAAGTAAATGAAGCGGACTTTAATTTCAAGATGCAGCTGTGAGTGAATAATTCTCTACCCCTGCAAGACACTGCAGGTGTGGGAAGTTGGCAATATGTTTTCAAATTGGGTGGGATGCAGTTGTGTCTTGAAGGCGCTGGCAGTTGTCATGTCTGAAGAACCATGTGAAGTGGCCCCTGGGCCAGCATCAAGAAATGGGCAGGTATTATTAGAGCTTGCTTGAACCAAAAGAAACAGCATGGCGGTTACACTAGAAAGGTGTGTTTCTGCAGGGCTTATCAGAACATGCTGATTTCCTTTTCCTCTGCAACCTGGATTACTAAGAGTGATACTTTATTGAAACGCCTGAATTGCTAGGGTTTTGTTGCTAAGTGCTTAAATTGGTGGAGAAAACATAGCTAAACATAAGGATCCTGGTGATTAATGTTTCCCTCTTGGGCAATTGGGCTCTCTGCATTCTGAAACAACTTAGGTTGCTAGAATAAACTGAATAATTTTAAAAAGGAGGCAGACATTGTGTTTAAAAAAAGAATCAAGAGGGAAAAATTGGGTCCAGGACCACCCTATGCTAGAATTCGTATCTGGAGTATTTGACTTTGTGATTTCTGATTGTGTCCTACTGTGTGGTCCAGGGAGACTAATAATCTGCTCAGGAAAAAAAAAAAAAATAGTAAATGGCTTAAAAGAAAACATGTGTGTCCCCCACATAGTCCATGTACACAACTGGCTAACTAGACTGCATATGGGGGATAGATAATAAATGATTAATACATAGCAGCTAATAATGTGATTTACCACATTCCAAATTTCAGGAAATTATTTCTAAAATTTGACAATATAGATATAGTAAGCACTCGGTGAGGAATAATGCATTTCTTTTGTCTAAGACAGGAGATGTCTTTCTATGAGATTAGGTGGGATGGGGCTGTTGATAAAGGGCAGTCCCCCCTGAAATCCTTGAGTAGGAGGGATCAGAGAGCTGCTAGGTCAGTTACAAAATTTTTAGGAAGAAAGGGCAAAGCTACACAATTTGTCTACAACCCAGGCAGATGAGGCACACAGGAGAAGGGTGACAAATATTTATCAAGCAAAAATATTTGATATAGGAATACATGAAAGGCCTGAACATACAATTTAAATAAATGAGATTACATTAATAAGCTTTCCTAATATGTCCAAGCATGTCTTTGTGAAACCTTTCTCCCTATCCTGCTGGTACTGTCTGCCTCCCTCAGAGCATCTTGCACTGTATTAGGATTTTGTGTGGAGCTATGTCTTGATCTCTGGAATCAGAGTTCCTACCAGGCAGGAGTCATGTTTCATTCTTCTCTGGCTTCTCAATGATTTAGCACAAAGCTTTGCTATACTGTATGTACTTAGGGCATGCTTGTGGATTTGAAGGGAATGAAACATATCAGTACTTAATGACAGTAAACAAAATTTACAAAGTTATCATATTAGAGATCAACAGTCACGGCAGCCATTGTGACCATGTATAGGGAGAAAGAAGTCCATGTTGGTGCTTTGTATCTGTGCAAATTGGTTTAATCTCTTCTGGAAAAATTGGCAATGCATATTATGATATACTGGGGTGTCACGTGTGGTAAAGAATGTCTCAGTGGTAAAGAATCCGCCTGCCAACGCAGGAGAGGCAGGAGACATGGGTTTGATCATCAGGTCAGGAAGATCCCCTGGAGTAGAAAATGAAACCCACTCCAATATTCTTGCCTAGAAAATTCCATGGACAGAGGAGCCTCTTGGGCTACAGTCCTTGGGATCGCAGAGTAGGACATGACTAACTGAGCACCCATGCTTTATGACACATGAAAACAGGCAGATCCACTAGACTAGTAATACTATTTCTTGGAGCACATCCTAAGGAAGTCATCCAAAGAAGAAAAAAAAAAAAATGAGCAAAAAAGTAGCTACTGAGTATACCTTCCAAAAGTAGAAGTATGAATTAATTGCATTACTTTAATTGGGGAGGTTCAATTCAGTTCAGTTCAGTTGCTCAGTTGTGTCCGACTCTTTGCGACCCCATGAAGCGCAGCACGCCAGGCCTTCCTGTCCATCACCAACTCCCGGAGTTCACTCAGACTCACGTCCATCGAGTCAGTGATGCCATCCAGCCATCTCATCCTCGGTCGTCCCCTTCTCTGGCTTCCCTGGTGGCTCAGAGGTTAAAGCGTCTGCCTCCAATGCGGGAGACCCGGGTTCGATCCCTGGGTCGGGAAGATCCCCTGGAGAAGGAAATGGCAATCCACTCCAGTATTCTTGCCTGGAGAATCCCTTGGATGGAGAAGCCTAGTAGGTTACAGTCCACGGGGTCGCAAAGAGTCGGACACGACTGAGCGACTTCACCTTCACCTTATTGAAGTTTCGTAGGAAAGGCAAGGGAAGAAAAGGTAAACTGTTCAGGACTGGCTAAATTTGAACAGTCTCAGCAAGACAGGAGGTCCCTAACTGCCAGGTACCTGGCTCTGCGATGACTAAGGCAGAAGCGCATTGCCTCTATCTGGGGTGTGTGGACCAGAGAGAAGGGGTAAGACTCTGCACTGGTTAGTTTGCATATCAAAGACATTCTAGAATGGGTTCTTTGCTCCGAGAACTGACTTGCCCAGGGAGAGACAATCTCTACTCAGCCAAAAAGGTTTAGACATCAAAACATCATAATATGCAGGAAATTAAATATTTATAATACAGAGATTAAATAGATTTAGACAATAAAGGAGAAAAAAGAAGACACATGCTCCTAATTTATTGATAAACAATGGATCTGAGTTCCTGTTCTCAAATTTCTCTGTATGACATCATCATTGACTCTGTACCTAAGACTCAAATGACACTGGCACTTGTTTAATGTCACTAAAAGGAATAGTTTCCACCTTCTCTTTTAAAGTAAAATACATTTTTTCATGTTTTAAAAGTAATCCTGGATGTAAAGGAAATTGTTACTTTTAACAGAAAAGAAAGGGGGTAATATATAGCTCCAATAGACTATACTTTGTATTTAACATCTGCATTTGGATGTCAATTACATGAACCAATCATTTAACAATCCAGTAAAAATCAGTCTCAATGAATAATGATTTAAAAAAAACATGGACTCTAGGAGAAATGGTCTGAGATTTGCCCTATGGAGTCAAAGGGCTCAAATAACATTGAAGACAAGCTGAGAATTTATCCTTAGGGAATGAAACCAACATTGTTGTATTCTACTGACATTATTTCATATCTTCCTCAAACAACACACAGAGAAAACATTTTAAGCTCTCATTTTCTGTATAGGAAAGCTGCATTTCAGAGGGGGTAAACTTTCTAAATTGTACTCTAATCTCCTTAAACTATCAATACAGAAAACACTCTAGTGTATATGTGCCTTGAATATCAAGAGTATATTAATGGCACTGTCATTGGAGATGCATACACAATTCAGATCATTGAATGAACAAAAAAATTATGAGGTGCATGTACTGCTCCAGAATCTGGGGAAAAGGAGATGGATCAAACCTGTGCTCAGGATCTCCCCTATTGGTCCAGTGGTAAAGAATCTGCCTTCCAGTTCAGGGGACATGGATTGGATCCCTCTTTGGGGAACTAAGATCTCCCACATGCTGCAGAGCAATTAAAGCCCACATGTTACAACTAGGGAAGACTGCATGCTTCAAGGAAGACCCAGCACAGCAAAAATGAAAAGAAAGAAAGAAAATTATTAAAAAACAAAACAAAACTGTGCTTGTAGACTTCTTGGTCTAATGAAGTGACTGATATGTAAATAAATGGTTGAAATATCTTGATAAGGATAACTGAAATAATGTCATACCAGCTTTGATACAATTGTTTGTGATGAACCAATACTGTCCAGATAACAGAGTTGTGATTTCTGCTTGAAAGATGGAGAGAGATCAGAACACATTTGAAGAGGAAGTCTTACCCAAGCAGATTCATCCATAGTCTCTTTAATATCAATTAGCACTGCTGATAAATATGTGGCCTTAATGAGTACCATGCACTCAGCCTCTTTCTCTTTGTCAGCGTTAGTCAAGTGAAAACATCACCTTCTATGATGAAAAGGTGGTCCCTTTACTGAGTGAGAATAGTTCATATGAGTTGACAATCCGTCACTCTGCATCCATTTTAGGAATGACTAGAAATTATTCTGTTGGGAGAAGCTTGGATGAAGAATTGGTTTGGGGATGCTGGTGCCTGCCCCTCACAAACAGGCATCCCTTTTCAAATCTGGGTTGCCATAACAACCAGATAGCACTTTTGGTCCCAAACACAACAGACTCCTTTGTAGTGATGATTATTATTAGTCAGTTTGCACTCCAGGAAGAAATTTGATTTACTTTCCCTGAGGAAACCCACCATATGACATGCAAAATGTCAGAGAGAGAATAATACAAGCTGGAAGTATGGACTTACTATCAAATAAAGCATGTGTGGGAAAATATACTTTGTGAACCCTTTTATATTTTTAAATGAAAAGTTGTCAGATTATTCAGCCTGAAGTGTGGTGTTAACCGTGTCATGCTTGTGAGCTACATAATAGTTATTATGAAGACAGAGCTTGTAGATTATCTATTACATGGTATTTGATATAATATTACACCGGAAAACTTTGAATGTGCATGAGTTTTTGACACTATTCTGTAGGCCTAGAGATTGAACCTGAGAATATATTAAAAATGAGGTGTTTTCTCACCAGTCAGAATGAAACATATACTTCCATTCCTTTGCAACAATTTAAGAATGGGAGAAAGCAATTTCACTCCCAGAATACAAATGATCACAGTGACTATGAATAAGGTATCCTGTCCCAACTGTGCTGCTTATGAAAAGTACAATTTAAGCAGTTTCCTTTGCACTCAAACTTAGCCAAACCATTATTTTAACCTTTAATGAGATCTGACCTTCCGACCAACTTAGTAGAAGAAAACTTTTGGGATCTCTTGTGTGCAAAAAAATTGCATCTGCAGTACAAGCCAACTATTTCTTTGTGGCATGTTTATCAGTAATGTGCCCCTGCCCAGCAAAATTGTGTCCTTGAACCAGGGATATAAAATGATACTATTAAGGAGCCAAGCCAAGTCTGGTCAAAGAAAGCCATTTATTTTCACTGACCCAGCTGGTCAAGTGAATTTAGGTTCAGCAGCTTGGCTCACTTGAGAATCAAGCACTGCCATCATGCCTGTAATTACATCATGAAAGTGATTTCCAGAAATGAACATCGAAAAGGAAACAGACTCTCCCTGGCAATGTTATGATTCAGGACAGGATAGTTGGCAAGGTGAAAAGGAGACATGTATTTTCATGGGATTCATATACTAAAAACACTGTCTATTTGTATCCATCAGATTTTTGCATAACAAACCACCCCCACACATTGACATGTTCAGTTCAGTTCAGTAAACCAGGGATATAAAATGATACTATTAAGGAGCCAAGCCAAGTCTGGTCAAAGAAAGCCATTTATTTTCACTGACCCAGCTGGTCAAGTGAATTTAGGTTCAGCAGCTTGGCTCACTTGAGAATCAAGCACTGCCATCATGCCTGTAATTACATCATGAAAGTGATTTCCAGAAATGAACATCGAAAAGGAAACAGACTCTCCCTGGCAATGTTATGATTCAGGACAGGATAGTTGGCAAGGTGAAAAGGAGACATGTATTTTCATGGGATTCATATACTAAAAACACTGTCTATTTGTATCCATCAGATTTTTGCATAACAAACCACCCCCACACATTGACATGTTCAGTTCAGTTCAGTCGCTCAGTCGTGTCCGACTCTTTGTGACCCCATGAACTGCAGCACGCCAGGCCTCCCTGTTCATCACCATCTCTCGGAGTTCACTCAGACTCACGTCCATCGAGTCCGTGATGCCATCCGGCTATCTCATCCTCGGTCGTCCCCTTCTCCTCCTGCCCCCAATCCCTCCCAGCATCAGAGTCTTTTCCAATGAGTCAACTCTTCGCATGAGGTGGCCAAAGTACTGGAGTTTCAGCTTTAGCATCTTTCCTTCCAAAGAAATCCCAGGGTTGATCTCCTTCAGAATGGACTGGTTGGATATGATGAACATTAATTATTTATCCAAAACTTCGTGAATTGACTGGGTGATTCAGTTTCCTGGTGGCTCAGATGGTAAAGAATCTGTCTGCAATGCCAGAAACCCAGGTTCGGTCCCTGGATTCAGAAGATCCCCTGGCGAAGGGAATAGCTACCCACTCCAGCATTCTTGCCTGGAGAATCCCATGGAAAGAGGAGCCTGGTCGGGCTACAGTCCATGGGGTTGCAGAGTCGAACACAACTGACTAACAGTATACTTTCATTTTCTTCTAGTCTGGGCTAGCTGATCTGGGGCTGGATAATCTAAAACTGTTGTGCTTAAATATCTGGGGCTTCAGCTGGAACTGCTTGGATGGCTAAGATGGATGGAGCCTTTCTCATTGTGGTTTATCATCTAGCAGGAAGGCTGATATGGTCTTTGAAGGGTTCCCAGCATTAAGACTGGGCAAGCTCCAATGCAGAACAATTTCCAACCTCTGCCTAAATCATGTTTACTACTATTACACTGGCAGATACAAGTCATATCACCAAGTCAAAGTTGGAAGGATGGAGAAATACACAACTTCTTGATGAGTGGTCCAGGGAAGAATCTGTGACCTTTTTAAAAATGTATATCAGCCTTCTTGGAGAAGGAAATGGCAACCCACTCTAGTATTCTTGCCTGGAAAATCCCATGGATGGAGGAACCTGGTAGGCTACAGTCTATGGGGACAAAGAGTTGGACATGACTGAGTGACTTCACTTTCACTTTTCACTTTCACCATACTTGAGGATTACAAAATTACTGATGTGTTTTAGCATATATTACTTTAGAGTTCCATATGATTTTTTTTCTTATAAAGAAGGTAAATGTTTCCAAATGCATTTAAAGGTGAAAACAGTAGCAACAAGTTAATCAAGGTTAGACACATAATTATAGCTGCTTCTATAAAATCTCAATTCATGATTTGAAACTTGTACAACTAAGTAGTAGAATTAATTGGGTTTACCTTCTCTTTATTTGGTTTTATTGTTCTCTGTGACATAAAATGGTTTGATCTATGTCTACCACAAACGGCTGTTTGGGCAGGCTGTGAAAATATTTAAAATGAAAAATTCTCTTGCCTCAATCTGAGAATATCAACAAATAATTTACTATTATTTTCATCAAGCTATTGTACTTATAAGAGATTTAAGAGTATATATTAGGAGGTGGTAGGATTTTTTAAAAAGGTCACCTAGTGTTTAAGTCATCTATTCTGTATTTTAAAATCACCCTAAATTTACTAGTTCAAAACAACAATCATTTGCTGTTTCTTTGATTCAGGATACAAAAAGGTTCAACTACAAAGTTCCAGGTCAGAATCTTTGATGAGATTGTGTTTAGAATATGGTAGGGCTGGATTCATTTCAAAAGGTACTCATCTGACACATCTGGAACCTGTACTAGGAAACTTAAGCAGCTGGGAGCTAAAACAACTTTGGGTCCTCCAGCATTTCTCTTTCTCTGTGTGGTTTCTTTACAGACTCTCTCCAGCATGGTACCATTGGAGTGGCTAGATTTCTTATAGGAAAGTTCAGGGATCCAAAGGGATGTGTCCCAATAGAGAGACGGATGGAAAGTACATCATCTCTTCTAATCTAACATTGCCATTGTCACAGCGTCACTTTCTCTATGTTCTATTAAAAAGGCAGTTGCAGAAGTCCAACCAGTTTTAGTGGGTAAGGACATAGACCCCAAACCTTGATGGGGGAGTGACATGGTTCTGGAAGGGCATTTTAAACTGAAAATTTTAGTCAATTTTGGTAAAATATGATCTAACACATCTAGGGAAACTTTAAAATTTGCAGCATGAATCTTCAATATTATCCATTTTAACTTTTCTTGCACAAAGTTCTGGTAATGTTATTATGCAGTTTCACTTTTCTGGAGCATTTCAAGGTTACCATTGAAGTTTGTAAACTTTTGTTTACTTCAGTTTCAGTCAGAAGAAGAGCCTTAAAAGGGTATAAGTACAGGTACCTTATCTGGTATTTACCATCTGGTAAATAATCCTAGAAAGCAGAAGGGAGGGATTGCAGGTAAACTGGAAAAGAGGTAAAACCAGTGCAAAGATGCATGACCACTTTGGTAGGTGACTAGCGCTTTCAAACTTCCCAGAACATTCTGAGAAGACTTATGGACTCCATATCAGAGTTGTGCATTTAGATGACTAAAAGATGGAACATGTATCCATTGGCATTGGTGAAACGTGATTCCAGGTCATTAGTTTCCCTGCATTTCCAGCTTTCTCTTATATGAGTGTCTAATGCATCCCACATTAGGGCATTCAGAAAAATGCCAGAATAGAAAATAAGAGATGTGTGAAGCAGGTTTGCAGTGAAGTACTTTGGGCTGCACTCAAACTGAACTGGTGGAAGACTGCTCAGAATCAGTCATGGCAGGAAGAGGTAAGGCTGAGATAGTTCATAATCGTGCATGAGGAATATATGATACACATTTATTCAAGCTAAAGAGAATCAAATGCTGAGGATTTATTTTGTGCTGGCTATCATTCCGAGCACTAGGGTACGGAGGTTCAAAGGTACACATAATTGATCATTTGCATATTCTAGTTTGAAATTTCTGTGTCAACAAATCATCACAGCACAACAAAATAGGTGCTACGAGAGAAGGGTACAATGTGTTATTGGTGCCCAGGAGAAATGGAAAACAACAGTATCAAAGAAGAGCAGGCAGACCAGGAAAGCTTTTGTGAAGTGTTGATGATGGACTAAATTTTCAACAAAAAGAAAGATTTCTCTAAATGGGAAACGGGAATAAAAGGGGTAAACATTTCAAGAGAACATTAAAATAGGAACAAGTCATGGAGATTACATGTGAAATAGCAATTTCTGAAATTCCGATAAACTTCTTGACACATTTTATGTAAGAGTAAATTGAGACAGTGGAATTAGTCATTCGGTTAGGGTTGATACCCCTTTTCGTTTTACAGTTCAGATGAAAATTCAGAAATCCTATGTGCTCACCCAGTTTTTTTTTTTTTTCTTTTGTTACCAATTAGTAATTTTCAATCATTTATTTAAAAACAAATTTATCACAGCCCGTGTCACTTATTTTTCCTTTCCACTAGTGCTTAGGTTTATTAATAAACTGAATCAACCTTGTTTTTGGTTTCCTTCTTACTGGAGGAATTAGAAAAATTAATCAAAATTTACAGTAAACATTTTCTAAAGTGATCACTTAGAAAATCAATTCTCCCTATGTAGAAGCATGGAACACAGTTAAATTTTTAATTTAGAAAGTTTGTGTAAACCAGGTTGTAAAAACACTGGATAAATTAGTGAACTTAGACACATCCAAATTGATGCTGCTAGCACAGGGGTTGGAAGGTACTAAGATGACAAAATCAAGAGAGCTTGGTAGAGACCAGAACTGGAGAATAGCAGTTGGCATGTAAGGACAAAGGTATGGGAGGAAGAAATTGGCTTCTAAAGCAGTCAACCCTTTAGGAAAAACCATGGAGGATAGTTTTCACAAGTATCTTAAGCATTTCACAAATATTTCTCAAGTATCTTAAGCAAGTATGTCAGAGAAAGGGCATGTTAAAGTTTTAGGAATAGGCTCTTTCATTGTCTGATAGTGTTTGGCAATTTTCCAGGGAGTCAGCTACTGCTGAGTCAAATGTGCTTTCTTTCCTAATCCTTCTTCCTTCTCCTTTTTGGGGTTAATGGATAGTTCACCTCTACAAGGGGCTCTGGAATGGACATGGGGCAGACCGCAGACATTTTTTTTTTTTTTTTTTGAGCTGCAAGCCTAGAGAGGCATTTCAAAACACTGGGGTCACTGTAACCAGATTAAAAGCCCAGATGAATCATTACTTTTCTGGGAGTGAGGCATAAGGGGGAGTCTTTCAGCAACTGTAATCTTTTTAAAACATTTATGATCCTTGGAAAAGGAAAGACTGCTAAGCAGGGAAGGGCTTTTGACTCAGGTACTGCGGAAGTAGGACTTTGGTGGCTATTAGTGACTTTGTTATATAACAGAAGGGAAGAAAGGAGGAACAAACTGAACTATGCTGTTAAGTATAAAAGGGCATTCAATGATCCATGAAGCACATGAATGCAACTAGAGAATTACTGCTCTTTGGGGTGACTAGAGGAGAGAAGCTGTCCTATGCAGTAGAACAGCAATGACGAAGACAGAATCAACATGAAAATGTGCTTACCTTTTCTGGATCTCCTTGGTGAAGTTTGTTTTCTGTTATTCTGAAGTAAGGAGCAATTCATCTCAATCCACAAAGCCATAAACATCAAATTGGAGAATCAAAGTGTGCTCAGTTCCCTGTAGTACAGCACACCTGTTCTGAGCTTCTACAGTGTCGATGCAAAAGTACGAGTGACTGGTATATGTCTCCAGGCACTTTGCTTGAGACTGCAATTAAAAGAAAAGAATGTGTGACATAGTCCCTATACTTGCATAACTGACCATCTATTATATGAGGCCTGAATTTTTCATTCAAAACAGTGTGTTGAGAAAACCAGTCAGACTTTTCTAGAAGAATTGAGAGAAATGAGGATGATGCTACTTCATATTGAAGGTAAGTTATAGGCTTAAAGTGCGTGCTTAGTTTGTCCACATAAATTAAGTTAGGAAGGGCATCTAAGACAGAAAAAAGAGCATGAACTGATGCATGGAGCCAGGAAAGAGACTGGAATATACGGGGTCTGTAAGTGCCACAAGTGATACAACACTGAGACTTTAGAATATATGGTAGGACGGCAGTTCCCAGCCTTCTTGGCACCAGGGACTGGCTTTGTGGAGGACAATTTTTCCATGGCCTGGGGTCAGGGGAGATGGTTTCAGGATGATTCAAGCACATTACACTTATTGTGCATTTTGTTTCTATTTTTATTATATCAGCTCCCCCCTCAGATCATGAGGCATTAGATCCTCAAGGTTGGGAACCCCAGGGGTAGGATATAGGAGGGGTCAAAAGGTGAAAGTCTTGTTGGCTCTTCCAAAATCTTGGATTTCAGGATTCTAGTCTATAAATTCTATGTGTCCAAGTTTTGCATTTTGGATTTGCCAATTCAGTCTTCATGTCTAGGGAAAGGAGGAATAATTAGAAATCTCCTATAATGATCCACATGAACAATTAGGATATGATATAAGGAAATAAAAGTGAATGGCTTTTAGACATATGTAAGAGGATGACTTGCCAATACGTAGTAGCTGATTTAATTTAAAAGATGCAGGATAGCTGAATGCCTGCCCAGGACTATGCCTGTGACAAGGACATTAAGAGAACACTCGAGTCTGCATGGCTGGCAAGACATGGCAGCCAGACCAGAGGATCAATCACAGAGCAGCAGTAGTTGCTAGCATGGCGATGTGGCAACAGCTAAGAACCAAATTTGATGATGTCAAAGAGTACCTGCATGGAAAGATGGTAACTAAGGGCTAGACAGGCCATACGATCTCTTCAGGCCATATTCACTTCCTGTCCCAAACCCACAAAATATGTCCAGCTATTCTGAGACATTTGAGGGGATAAAACAATACAAACAAATAAAACCCCAAATGGGCTTTCTTGATCTAGAAATGACCTTAAGGGTCTGCTTCCTGATAGAAAAGGAGCAAAAATATTTTAAGCTAACTTAAAATTACAAATTAGTGTCTCCCACCGTGTCCAAAAAAAAATGAGTTTCAGATTATTAAATTTAGGAAACTAAACAGTGAAACACTGATATTTCAGAACTCTGGGCAAGACATTACCAGGAGAGAGAAGGGGCATTGAGGTGCATCCTCTGTGTGTTTCAAGTTTGACCATCTTCAGTGTTTGACTTATTCTGACCCGCAGAGTCAGAATCAATACAGAAAGTGTTCTAAAGTGAAGTTTTCCAGGCCCCAACCTATAGCAAAGCATTCACTATTTCTGACAATGGGTCAGAGTTTCCTGCCTTTGAACTTGCTTTCTTGTGAGTCTTAAGCTCACCTGAGATTAGAACTACTGAAGCTACTCTTCACACACCCAAAACAGCACCTGCAGGCATTACTTAAAACCCACAGGGCACTTGAACTTGAATCAAAGAATTGCTGCAGGCTGTCCTTTCTTCATCCACATGAATGTCCTCATGAATCATCTCTCCTACCTCCCTGGACAAATCTGCTATTCCCTCTTTCTCCTCTCGTGTAACTCAGCTTTATTTTGGTAACTAAACTTTCTTTCTTTGCCTCATTCTCACCTGGCAATCCTGGAACAGTTCCATGAGTGAAAAACAACATATGCTAAGAATATGGCAGAGCACAGCCTTCTCAAACCCCCTTAATATGTCCTTCTTGCTTTTGTAAATCAAAGAAGAAATTTTCCTTTTAATACAAAACTTTTATGATATGACTGGATACAAAGCACCAATTTAAAATGGGATTACAATTCCTATACTATAAAAGTAGCATATGAATAGGAGGAAATATTTGGCTTCCAGTCGTAACTAGACTGTGAGAGAACACAATGACCAGTTATGTGACCTTCAGGATTAATTTGGGTTCTCTAGTATTTGATTTACTTATCTTTAAAGATGGACTAATGCAGGATTTCTTGACTTTGACACTATTGGAATTTGGAGCCAGGAAAGTCTTTATAAAGTGAGGGACAGGTAGAAGGTATTCTCTTTATTGTAAAAAGTTCTGATAACCAAAATCATCTCCAGGCATTGACAAATATCCCCTGGGGAGAGGGTAGGGTGCGAAAAATTGTCCCCAGTACAGAGCCAAACACTGATTAAAGGTACCAATTCCACAAACTCCTTGAGATATTGAATGAGATAATGTATTAATTTCATGTGCTATTAAATTCTAACAGTTTCGGTACTTTCCTAATGGTCCAGTGACTAAGACTCCATGCTTCTAATGCAGGAGGCCTGGTTTTAATCCCTGGTCAGGGAACTAGAGTCCACAAGCTACAAGTAAGAGTTTGCATTACATGCTGCAACTAACAGTTTGCATGCCACAACTAAATATTCCATGTGCTGCAACTAAAGACCTGGCACAGCCAAATAAACAAATTAAAATAAATACATTAAAAATTTTTTTTAATCTGGATTTTCATAATCTGGGAGTTAGTTTTAAGATGCTTAAGAATTTGATCCTGTTTAAAACTAGCTGTTTATATAGTTCAAGCTCTTCAATCATTATAAGAGATATTGGTAATAATGATATTTAAGGATGCAGATCAAAGAGCTACCCAAATGTGAATTTAAGCACACTATGACCTTTGCCAACGTTATGCGCAGAGAGGGCAAACCAAAGACTTGCACTATCCTGAGTGATACCCCAGCACTCATCTGAGAAGGATGCAGTTGATCAAATATTTTATACTTTCACAAATGCATATCCTTCAGAATCAGGCACTAGTCAGCTTTTATGTTTCAACAATAGGAACAGATTTTAAATGAGCAGTCTTGTAATATTACTCAGTAAAACAAATGCTGGAAGTCTGTGCTTTTAAACTTGTCATTCCCATTTTAAAATACTGCAGCTGAAATAGCTAAGCGACTTGAACAGAACCAAAATCCTATAAGGAGTTTATTTCAAGAGAGATTATATTTTAGTTTCCATCTACTTATTGTTATAAATTACTCTTCCCTTCTAAACTCATTAGAGTTTCTCCATCTCTCTCCTTCTTTTCTTCCATCCCTCCTTCTCTCTCTCTCTTTGTGGCCTTTAACCCATGCTCATATTTGCTACTCTGCCTTTTTGCAGCTGTATGTCTGTAAAGAAGTTACTCTATGGGAGAGGAAGAGGGTGGGATGATTTGGGAGAATGGCATTGAAACATGTAAACTAACATGTAAGAACGAAGCACAAGCCTATGTTCGATACAGGATACAAGATGCTTGGAGCTGGTGCACAGGGATGAGCCAGAGAGATGATGTGGGGTGGGAGGTGGGAGGGGGATTCGGGATTGGGAGCTAGTATACACCCATGGTGGATTCATGTCAATGTATGGCAAAACCAATACGGTATTGTAAAGTAAAATAAAGTAAAAATAAAATTAAAAAAAAAAAAAAAAAGAAGTTACCATATGAAAACTCAGATTATTCATCTACAATGTGCAGACTTTAGAGTCTTCACTGAAATATAGTTATGAGGGCTGAATGTGAAACAAACAATATTTATACAGAATAAAACACTATATATTTTTTAAATGTTAATTTCTTTCCTCCTCTCATTCTTTTTTTCTCCTGGTCTCTGAACTTGTAAGAATAACTTGCCTGTTTTTTCTCCAGATAAGTGAGAAGGTACCTTTTCATAATTTATCTGTAGCTCTCTTTCCTAGATTCACCTAAGAGTTATGCTGCTCTGAAGGTAGGGAGACTTATCCATTACAAAATAAATCTATAACAATATGGATTGGAATTTCCACCGAGGAAAAATTATTTTAACCCATGCTTAGGGCAGCAATGCCTCACAGTTAGTCAGGCTTCTCTAGCAACAGAACCTGAGATAGAGACTTCTATCAGAGCACTCTGGTGGGAAGTGTGGTTTCACAGGCCAGGAGGAAATGTAGCCAGAAGGAGGGAAAGACAATCCAATAAACTTCCTGGGGAGCAAAATTCATTTCAGGACCATCCTTTCTCTTGATGGGTGGGGTATAGAAGCTCCTTTTCCCCTTTGATGGAAGTTTTACACAATGCTATTTAGCACACAATGCTATTACACACGATGCTATTACACAAGTTTATTAGCACACGTATGAGTATCAAAGAGGGTCTTGGGACATTACACAGTGCAGCAACAACATAGATGTTAAGACACCTACATGAACTTTATTGGAGGCCCTGGGACTGCTCACTTTAACAACAGCGGGCATGAGAAAGAGGTGAGACCAGGAGAATCTTCGATGTGCATAAGTAGTGTTCATCATAGTGTCGATGTCAAGACTTACTTGTCAATATATCAGTACAACCTGTAGATGCTATGGTTCTAACATATGGAGTGCTACGGTGTACTCTGGGATTAATGCAGTAGCCAAGAGAGAGATAGCTTTTGGTCTATCTTACAATCTAGGAAAAGGCAATAGCTAATATTCGGTGCTAATGGGGTTTGACAATGGCAGCTCAGCATTCTCCATTCTGTTGCTGATCACTGTGCAAACTGATCATAAATATCAAAATATAATTATTATTTACAGTAGATGTTTCTTGGGGCATCACCTTGGAAAAGAAATAGTAGGTACAAAATTGGGTAGAAAAAGAAGCCTAAGAAGCAATAATCAGGGGGAAGGGGAAAGCCATACCAAGCAATGGACGCTTTTGTAGCTTGGTTCTAGCTGATGTCTGACTGGAGATTCAGAAATCTTTTTCCATACGTGTTTCCTTCTGCTAGTAGGTCACTTTTTTTTTTTTTTTTGAGATGACTTCATGTCCTATGCCTGATTCCCAGTTTGGTATGGTTTATCACTATAAGAATCACTTCAGCCTAAACCTGGAGACCCCTGTCCACAACTAGGAACCTTCTTCCAGGTGGTCATTTACGGTTGCTTTGCACAGTGATCCCTGCACTAGCTGTTCACTACTTGGCCTGCTGCATCCTCACAATGTGTCATTTTTCTTTACTGTCTGGTTAGAGAAACAGCTTTCTTGACTGTGTTGGTTATAATACTGAGATTCTGTAAATGTTCACCTACCTTGCCTCTCCTTCTGCAGTTTCAATTACTTTCAAAATGATGGGAATGCAAGCCAAAACTGATAGTGAGTTTACTTTGAATTAGGCCTTTCATATGCCTTGTCTCGTTAATTCTTCACAACTAAAATATGCCAGGTACATACCATCATTTCCACTATTCCTCTGAGGAGTAAAGTGACAGAGATAAAATGACTAATCACTGGACATAGCCAGAACACATGAGGCTAGGATTTGTTTGTTGTGTTAACCCAAGGGCCATATTGCCACTTACATGGATTTTTACTTCCTGAGTAACTAGTGGAATTATGTTTTAACATAGGCCTGGGAATGTTTTCCCAGATTATAAAGCCATATTTTATCTCTCTTTCTCCCTTTACATTGCTGAAACAACCCCAAGAGGATTAGAATAATATTCTATCCACTTCCACTAGTCCATCTCCTCCATAACTTATAGGTTATTTAACTATTATGCTGCTTTGCATATGGCCAAATGTGATGTGAGAAAAGATTATTGAACACTTGGAGATAAAGTAATAGGTTGATTATGCGTTCTTTCAGGGTCATGGTAGGTATGTTTTAACAGGCCTGTACAAGGATTGTTCAATTTCCTAGAAAAACATACTTTTATTTGACTTATCTGCTTGTTAACTTGATTAGAGTTCAGATGCTATAAAGTTACATGTTAATTTATAGACATCCATGTAGAAGAAAAAACAACCCAAATATAATAATGTTTTTCCCCAAAGGACCAAAAGTAGCTTTGCATTTAACTTATTTGTGTTAATGTATTCTAACATATTTTTATTTTTCTTAAATATTTTTGCTGAACTTGTAGATAAACTTTTTCCTTAAATTCTGTGAGAGCCTTCTTTACTATTTTACTAGTCACTTCATTAATTAGTTGGAGAAGGAAATGGCAATCCACTCCAGTATTCTTGCCTGGAGAATTCCATGGACAGAGAAACCTGGTAGGTTACAGTCCACGGGGTCGCAAAGAGTCGGACACGACTGAGCGACTTCACCTCACCTCACCTCACCTCATTAATTAGTGAGCTGAATAAAATATCTGAAATGTATTCTTTTCAATATGTATAATAACCATATCCATTTTTTTAAACCTTTGGAAAACTCAACCTTAGCACTGGTTACTTTAGCATTCCTTTTTCATTTATTTGTTTAGGCAGACATTTATTCATGTTTATAAGCATTTTTTATTAGTCTTGTGCTTGGTTTTGTAATAGCAGACTTGAGTGTTTAGAATATACTAGTGAACAAAACAGAGTTAAGTCTCAGCTGCCCATTGAGCCAAGACTGCTCATATGACCTGGAAGATGATATAAAAAATGTGATGATATTCATTTTTTTTCATCTTTTTAAAAGAATTTTTCATTGGATTGCAAGTTTAGAGTTGTGGGTCTCAACATTGATTAAATATCACCTTGGAAACTTAGTAAACTTAATAATCATGTTATTTTGGGGTGACACCATAAGAATTCTGGTTCTATAAGTCTTTTATGGGAGTCAATTATCTTTACCTTAATATGCACCTTAGGCAATTCTGATGCATTTGGTCTTAGGAAATGTATTTTGAGAAAAAAAATCTGGATTTTCATATATTTGAACATTTGCATTCCTCTATTCTGTTCGAAAGCAAATTATCAAATCACAACAAGAAAAGGAAGGAACGGAAGTAAAGAAAAGGTAGAAGGGAGGGAAGGAAGTCAGTCATGCCAGGGAATACGAATTCAAGGATCTTGTCTTTGTTTTTTTACCCCAAATATTTAGAAATGTAACCTTGGGTAAGTTACATTTCATCTCGTCTCTGGGTTTCAGCTACGTCATTCTTAATGAGCAGATTGGGCTAATGTTTATTCTAATTTTAAATTCTAGGGACAAGGCAAGAAGTTAAACATAGAAATATCATTTCATGATCCAATATTCGTTATGCATAAGTTAATTTATTAATATTAGAGTTCATTAGTGAATACCAGAATTAATTAATGCAACAGAGATTATGAACTTGTACCAAATTTTGTTTGGTTTTGTAAGATATGCAACAAATCAGATCATCTACCAGTTAACATTTTGCTGCTGATTTTTCTTGCAGTATTGCCTAATGAAAAACAGCTAATTAATATGCTTCTAATAATTTACTGAACCATATCCCTGGCACTTTAAAGCAGCACTCACAAATAGCTGGAACCATGAGGCATGGGCATGCCTGTGACTTCCAATCTTCAGGGAAGATTGTGAATTACATATAGCGTCTAATGAATTATTTATAATGGTAAGAAATGAGCTGAAACATGCATACTACCCATGGGGAAGAGTGAACTGTGATAACACTGAAGCAATGGACAGAATCTGGCTGCCAAGCCTACATTTTACTTTGGAGTTATTTGTAAGCAATTTGTGGCTTATTCAAGTTTCAGTCTTTTATAAAAAAAATTAAGATAGCCCTTTTCAATTTCCTCTGGGTCTGTGATGGTCACTATTTTTTGGAAAAGAATACCATTTTGCCCAATGTTCTCCACTTATTTTGTCCATCGTATATCTTTATCTCAATATATATTTGATGTGATTCATTCCTGAATTGACAAATGGGAAACTATAACATGTTTGTGTTAGAACTCTGGATAAAAATTTTTAAGCATAATTGTTACTTTTTACCCTATACAGTTATATCAAAGCATATCTAAAATAGAAAATATCATATCTACTGTAAACTCTTCTTTTAGATCAAACACACACTGAGGACAGAAGCTAAGATTCACCTTTGTGTTCTCCCATAATACCTTGCATTTGCTCTTTTCTGCAGTGTACACATTATCCAGAAAATTTACTGAACACATTGAGAAGATATGCCTGGTGCTTATCTAAACAATAAAGATACAGAAGTACATAGGCAGAAGAAATTACTCTTTGGTGCAGTTATTATTCTGGGGGCACAGAGTAAATGTTTGTTGAATAGCAGGAGCAATTCTATTAATAACAAAAGATTTCAGCTCTATCCTGAGAACTAAAGGAAACTCCAAATGTCTTATTCCTTTCAAAATCCTTAGGATATGACTAAATACTCATTGTTCTGTTCATAACAAATATTTTCTTAAGTGCATTTACCCATTCTCATACCTATTTTAAAAATAAATCTAAAACATTCTTCAAATATGTATCTGTGCATGTATCTATGTATATGTATGTATTCTACTGCTAGGACCCAGCCCACTGTGCCATGGGATGGGAACATAACTGAAAAATCAGTGAGATACAGCTCTTACTCCCAAAGTAGGGACATATATTTGGAAGATGTGATCCCAGAAGAGGAAATGGCAATATAATAGCCTAGGGGCAAAACCATAATAGGGAGCACAGCCAGGAAATTAGATTTCACTTTCAAAAGATTTCAATGTATCAGGCTTCAGGGGTCAGGGGAGATTGTAAAGCACCTTGTGAACCATACAAGAGCCATGTTAGAGTTACCTGAGGGCCCTGCATAATTTGCATAAGGGAATGGCAAAATCACATTATTTTTGGAGAATTACTGGTATGTAACATTTCATGGTGGGCGACAGGTGGGGAAGATAGAGTATCCAGTTAGTAGCCCATTTTAAGTGTACCAGTGAAAGATGATGTTCACCAGCACAAGAAAAGTTCAGTGGAGAGAAATAGGGAGATAGAGACAGAGATAAATTTTTTTGATACGGTAAAATATCCATAATATAAAATCAACCATTTTAACCATGTTTGGGTATATAGTTCAGTGGCATTAAGAAATTCAAATTGTTATACAACCATTGTGCCAAGTTGCTTCAGTCATGTCTGACTCTTTGGGACCCTATGGACTGTAGCCTACCAAGCTCCTCTATCCATGGAATTTGCCAGGCAAGAATACTGAAGTAGATTGCTATGCCCTCTTCCAGGGGATCTTCCCAACCCAGGAATTGAGCCCGCATCTCTTTCATCTCCTGCATTGGCAAGCAGGTTCTTTACCACTAGTGCCACCTGGGTGGCCTGTACAATTACCACCTGTTATCTCCAGAAAATTTTCATCTTTCGAAACTGAAACTCTGTATCCATTAAATCATAACTCCCTATTCTTGCTTCCCTCTACTCTTGGCAACCATCATTCTACTTTCTGTCTGTATGACTACTCTAGGAACTTCACATTACAGGAATCATATAGTTTTTATCTCTTGTGTCTGGTTTATTTCATTTAGCATAGCATGTTCAAGAACTACTCATCTTGTAACATGTGTAAGAATTTCATAAGCAAGAAAATATTTCTAAGTTTATTCAATGGGAATTAACTATTGATCCAATATGGAGATTGAAGAAGAAAAGAAAGAAAAATAAATAAATCACTGCATGGCTTCAGAATCTAGTAGATAAGTAGTGTCATTCAAAGAGCTAGGAAACCAGGGAGACAGAAGAGGCTGGTTTTAGAGCTAGAAGAGTTGTATTCAAAGGTGTTAATATCATAGATTGATTGTTATTCTATTTAATAGTCTCACCATCTTATATTATGGATACAGATATACTGTGATAGTTTCCAAAATTTGCTGGAATAAAAACACCACCTATGGTTGCAGTTACACAAGACTTTTAGTATTTATCTCATTGTAGACTAAAATCTTTGTCTAAAACTCCTCTTTACATCTTTCTGCTAGCTGACATGGTCTCCTAATACATAACCTGGAATGGGCTAGTCACTGAATATCACATCTCAGCCCAGAGGCTTAGGAGAAGGCAAGCATATGACCAAGGCAAGAGAAGTCAGGTTTTCCTCTGGGGCTTTTCTACTATTGCTGAGAAAAGCTGTCTTGACACATGAGTTCTAGATCTGGTTGTGTTCATTCCTGGCTTGTCTGCTGTCATGTTACATGCTATTCGAAGGCCTGACCACCATAGGACACAGCATGAAACCTCAGCATGTCAGTAACAGGAGAAAATCAAAGAGGAAAAAGAAGAATACTAAAGCCTACAAGACATTAATGAAAGAAATCAGGGCAAAAGACTATACAAATAACTGGAAAGATATTCCATGCTTGTGAATTAGAAACAATATTTTTTAAATGCCCATACTACCTAAAACCATCTGTAGATTCAATGCAATCATATATGAAATGAGTTGCCAGCCCAGGTTCAATGCATGATACTGGATGCTTTGGGGCTGGTGCACTGGGACGACCCAGAGGGATGGTACGGGGAGGGAGGAGGGAGGGGGGTTCAGAATGGGGAACATGTGTATACCTGTGGTGGATACATGTTGATGTATGGCAAAACCAATACAATATTGTAAAATAATTAACCTCCAATTAAAATAAATACATTTATATTAAAAAAATTCCAATGGCATTTTTCACAAAAATAAAGCAAACAATTCTAATATTTGTGCAGAACCATGAAAGATTTCAAATAGACAAAGCAGTCTTGGCAAAGAACAACAAAGCTGGAGAGGCATCACAGCCCCTGATTTCAAACAATATTACAGAGCTATAGTAATTAAAGGGGTTAAAGAGGTAAAAGTGTCTGCCTGCAATGTGGGAGACCTGGGTTCGATCCCTGGGTCGGGAAGATGCCCTAGAGAAGGAAATGGAAACCCACTCCAGTATTCTTGCCTGGAATTCTTGCCGAGAATCCCATGGACGGAGGAGCTTGGTGGGCTACAGTCCACAGGTCGCAAAGAGTCGAACACGACTGAGCAACTTCACTTTCCTAGTAATTAAAACAGTGTGGTATTGACCCAAAACCAGACACATAGATCAATGGAAGAGAACAGAGAGACTATATACACACCCACACATAAATGGCCAACCAATTTGCAACAAAGGAGCTAAGAATATACAATGGGGAGAGGACAGTCTCTTCAATAAACGGCATTGGGAAAATTGGACAGTCACATGAGAAAGAATAAGACTGAACCTTTATTACCATAAACATAAATTAACTCAAGATGAATCAAAGACTTGAATGTAAGACCTGAGAACATAAAACTTCTAGAAGAAAACATATGTAGTAAGCTCCTTGAGATCAGAACTTGGTGATAATAATTTTTATCTGACACCAAAGGCAAAAGCAACAAGAAAAAATAAGTATGTGGAACTGAATCAAACTAAACAAAAACAAAAAAACACTTCTATATGACAAAGAAAACCTTCAACAAAATAAAACAGCAACCTACTGAATGGGAGAAAATTTTTCAAATAATATATCTGATAAGGAGCTAATATTTAAAGTATATAAAGAATTCATACAACTCCAAAAAAAAAAAAGCAAAACAAAAATACCATTTTAAAAATTGGCAGAAGATCTGAATAGTCATTTTTCCAAAGAAGACATACAGATGGCCAACAGACACATGAAAAGATGTTCTACATCATTAACCATAGGGAAATGCAAATCAAAACCACAATAAGATAATCACCGCACAACTATTACAATAGCTATTAGAAAAAAGACGAGAAATATCAAGTGTTGGAGAGGATGTGGAGGAAAGGGAAACTCTGTGCACTGTTGGTGGGATTATAAACTGATACAGCACTATGGAAGGAGGTATGAAAATTCCTTAAAGCATTAAAAATCAAACTATAATATGACCTAGCAATTATACTTCTGTGCATTTATTCAAAGAAAATGAAAAAAAAAAAAAGTTTCCATAAAAATAATATATGTTCCCACGTGTTCATTGCAGAATTACTTACCATTATCAAGACATAGAAGCAAACTAAGTATCCATCAAAGGATGAATGGATAAATAAATAGCAAGTGTGTGTGTGTGTTTATAAATACATATATATATATATATATACACAAAATCATATGCAAAGCAATATTATTCAGTCATAAAAAAGCACTTGCCATTTGGAAAAACATGGATAGATGCAGGGGGCTTAATGATAGGTGAAATAAGTCAGACAGAGAAAGATAAATACCATATGATCTCTCTCATGTGTGAAATATAAACAGAGAGATAGATTTTAAAAAAAAGTCATAAATACAGAGATCTTGGATTGGTAGTTGTCAGAGGCTGTGAGGGGTGAAAATGGGGGACTAGAGTAACTGTTTTGCTTTAATTTTTTTTTTTAAAAGGGGTTGGGAAAGCAACAGCTGGCATTGCATGACATATGACTCCCTGATTTCAAGCTTTCTCAAGCTAACTACCTTCCAACAATTACGGTGATTAGTTGTTGTTATTTAAAGTCAATAACTGACCTTTTTTTTTTTTTTTTTTTTTTCAACTGTTGGAAGGTGAATTACTGAAGCTTTCATCCTGTAGTGTTCAAGTCAACTTTTTGTGCCCCCACTCTCTGTGCTTTGTACAAGATCCCTAGTCATTCCAATTTCTACTGTTTTCCCAGATCCTTGCTCACCCTGAATCTCATTAAAATTACTTGAAATTATCTAAGAACCCAATACTCTATCATGCCTCTGAAATCTAGCTTTTTGTATTTGTTCTCCAGAAGGCACTTTATTTACTTTTGTGCTAAAACACCTACTTTTTATTAAAGTCATTGTGCAAATATCACCTTCTCCAGGAATTCCACCTTCTTCTTCAAGATGAGTTAAGTTCTAGCCCTATGATCTCCCACAGATCCCTGAACTCAGCTTGTTATATTTGATGTAGACTAATAAGTTCTTGTCTGATTTACCCTATTCTGAATTTAACTCTCTGAGAGCTTCCTTTCATCTCTTAAGAGTCAGCTTCACAATGATTACGTTTATGGCCTATCTTCTGGCTGACTTTTAGAGAACTTGACCTTGCTCAACTTGGTATAGACTTAGACTCGATTATCACATCTTCCTCTATTACATAGCCAAAAATGCATTTTAAGGTTTCTGCAGCCTCATGACCTAGCACAAACTCTGGTACACAGTGGATATTCCAGGGATGCTGTCTAGACTGAATTTCAGGGTTGACATACCATATGCATATGCAAGTGACCAATTAGGTATAATTTTTCCCCACATATTTTTGAAATCTGCCTGTATTCATCTTCCACTTGAAAACAATGGTTCCCTAAACATGTAATAAAATCTCTGAATCACTCCTTCCAAGATTTGCTTGCTGCGACAGCTGCAGAACTCAAACTCTATGACAACACTTCATGGCGGTGATTCCACCTGGAATTTCCTCCTTCATAAAAATGCAAACCAATAGGGCCTAGTGTTTTTATGCCCTGTGAATGGTAGAAAGAATCAGCATCTGGAAGTATCTTGTGTCTGTAAAGGAAAGTTTTCTTGGAAAATTTTCTAGGAAAGTCTCTTTCCTAGAGACTCACTGCTTGAATAGAGAACTGTACACAAAAGTCCTTCTATAAATACATGAACATAAAATATTCATATATCAGGAATTATTTTCAGATAAATTACATACAGAGGTGTTGCTGCTGCTGCTGCTAAATTGCTTCAGTCATGTCCGACTCTGTGCGACCCCAGAGACGGCAGCCCACCAGGCTCCCCCGTCCCTGGGATTCTCCAGGCAAGAACACTGGAGTGGGTTGCCATTTCCTTCTCCAATTCGTGAAAGTGAAGTCGTTCAGTCTTGTCCGACTAGTAGCGACCCCATGGACTGCAGCCTGCCAAGCTCCTCCGTCCATGGGATTTTCCAGGCAAGAGTATGGGAGTGGGTTGCCATTGCCTTCTCCGAATTAGGCAAATATTTCCTTCTAAAAATTTGAGCCTTACTGACAAAAGAAAAAAAAAAGGGAGAGAGAGAGAAAATCTACAGTTGATTTCATGAGGCATCCAATATAGACTGAGTGCTTACTGGGCATGGCTAAGTAATTTACATTTATGGTGGGAGTTATGTAATACTTAACTTTGAAAACAGATCAATAACAGATAGAAGGAAGACAATGAACATGTTTTAAACCACTACATCTGAAACTTTTAGACAGATGCTTTCATATATTAATTCATTTAGTCCCCTCAAACCCATGTGAGAGAGCTATTTTTATTATTCTTGTCTTATAATTGAGAAAACAGGAGATATTAAGCAATTCATTCATGCATCCAGTCTCTCTTATTCCAAGGCTCTTTCTACTAAACACCCATAGAACTATAAAAAATGGTGCAAAAATAGTAAAAATCAGAAAGCTCATTTCTTTATTTCCGTCTTGCTGGACTAATCCTGTTCAGCAAAATGTCACCTCAAATGTAAGATATATTTTATAAAATGCTTTAATCTGTTTATTCATCACTTAAGGGTACATTGGAGAGACTGGGAACTTGATCTTTATTTTCCAACTAACAGATGTTTTTAGTCAGAAACATGTAATTGAGCACTTCAGGGCAATTTTTTTAAAATATAATGTTCACCTTTCCAATAACTTTCCATGTGGTTCCCTGAAATTAAGACATATTCCATGTTGACTCATCAAAGGGCCCCATGACCCCTCCTTTGAGACAATCTGATCTCAAAAAGTACAGTTTTAATTCACCAACCCAGAAAGAAAAGGGAAAATGTCAGGCCTCCTACATATTCAGAACCGTCTGTCACCAGATCTGGAGCAGTTTCCTGAAGCTTTTAAAGCATCTCTCTGATGTTTCCTTTCCTTATATCCAGGTGATTATTGCATCATAAAGCTTTTTCCTCCTTTTCAGAAATTCCAGGAATCTACAGTACATCTATATCAGGTGAAGAGTTTAATAGATGGTTAAAATCACCAGGGCAATTACTCAGTTTATCCAAATGTGCTGTTCCCTAACACATCTTTCCACCTGCAATTTCCTCTACCAAGCATGCTGCTACTTAGCCCATCCACCCATCAAATCCTCTTAATCTTCATTTACTCTTCAAAATCCATTTCATCATTGCCTTTTCTAGGGAACATACCTGATTCCACCCCACACCCCAGGCACAGTTATGCGCCATGTGACCATGCTGAACAGTATGAAAAAACTCTCTCATAACAGCTATTTCCTTCATGTGTTTCCTACCTCTCCACCTCTAGATTAATGTTATTCACAAATTGCTATATGTATACAGATGGCTCAAACTATGCTTCTAAAAATAAAATAATAATCTGTGGGGATTTCCCTAGTAGTCAGTGGTTAAGAACCTGCCTTGCAAAGCAGGGGATTCATGTTCAATCCCTGGTCAGGGAACTAATATCCCACATGCTACAAAGCAACTAAGCCAGTGAGCCACAGCTAGAGAGTTTGTTCACCACACACACAAAAAGATCCTATGCACCACAACTAAGCTACAGTTCAGTTCAGTTGTTCGATCATGTCCAACTTTTTGTGACCCTATGGACTGCAGCACACCAGGACTCCCTGTCCATCACCAACTCCCAGAGTTTACTCAAACTCATGTCCATTGAGTTGGTGATCCCATCCAACCATCTCATCCTCTGTCATCCTCATCTCCTCACACCTTCAATCTTTCCCAGCATCAGGGTCTTTTCAAATGAGTCAGTTCCTCACATCAGGTGGCCAAAGTATTGGAGTCTCAGCTTCAACATCAGTCTTTCCAATAACTGTTCAGGACTAATTACCTTTAGGATTGGACTGGTTGGATCTCCTTGCAGTCCAAGGGATTCTCAAGAGTCTTCTCAAACTCCACGGTTGAAAAGCATCAATTCTTTGGTGCTCAGCATTCTTTATAGTCCAACTCTCACATCCATACATGACTAGTGGAAAAACCATAGCCTTGACTAGACGGACGTTTGATGGCAAAGTAATGATCTGCTTTTTAATATGCTGTCTAGGTTGGCCATAACATTTCTTCCAAGGAGTATCTTTTAATTTCATGGCTGAACTCACCATCTGCAGTAATTTTGAAGCCCCCCCAAATAAAGTATGACACTGTTTCCACTGTTTCTCCATTTATTTGCCATGAAGTGATGGGACCAGATGCCATGATCTTCGTTTTCTGAATGTTGATCTTTAAGCCAACTTTTTCACTCTCCTCTTTCACTTTCATCAAGAGGCTCTTTAGTTCCTCTTCACTTTCTGCCATAAGGGTGGTATCATCTGAATATCTGAGGTTATTGATATTTCTCCCAGCAATCTTGATTCCAGCGTGTGCTTCATCCACTTCAGCATTTCTCATGATGTACTCTATATATATGTTAAATAAGCTAAGCTCCAACAGACGCAAACACATAAATATTAAAAATTGGAACCAGTCTGTTGTTCCATGTCCAGTTCTAACTGTTGCTTCCTGACCTGCATACAGATTTCTCAAGAGGCAGGTTAGGTGGTCTGGTATTCCCCTCTCTTTCAGGATTTTCCACAGTTTATTGTGATCCACACAGTCAAAGGCTTTGGCATAGTCAATAAAGCAGAAATAGATGTTTCTCTGGAACTCTCTTCCTTTTTTGATGATCCACTGGATGTTGGCAATTTGATTTCCAGTTCCTCTGCCTTTTCTAAAACCAGCTTGAACATCTGGAAGTTCACGGTTCATGTATTGCTGAAGCCTGGCTTGGAGAATTTTGAGCATTACTTTACTAGCATGTGAGATGAATGCAATTGTGCGGTAGTTTGAGCATTCTTTGGCATTGCCTTTCTTTGGGATTGGAGTGAAAGCTGACATTTTCCAGTCCTGTGGCCACTGCTGAGTTTTCCAAATATGCTGGCATATTGAGTGCAGCACTTTCAGAGCATCATCTTTCAGGATTTGAAATAGCTCAGCTGGAATTCCATCACCTCCACTAGCTTTGTTCATAGTGATGCTTTCTAAGGCCCACTTGACTTCACATTCCAGGTGAGGAAATACCCCTCCTCCAAGGTAAGGAGCAGCGGCTGTGCTTTGCTGAAGCAGCCCTGAAGAGATACCCCATGTCCAAGGTAAGAGAATCCCAAGTAAGATGGCCGGTGTTGTGAGATGGCATCAGAGGGCAGACACACTGAAACCATAATCACAGAAAACTAGTCAATCTGATCACATGGACCACAGCCTTGTCTAACTCAATGAAACTAAGCCATGCCGTGTGGGGCCATCCAAGATGGGCAGGTCATGTTGGAGAGGTCTGACCGAATGTGGTCCACTGGAGAAGGGAATGGCAAACCACTTCAGTATTCTTGCTTTGAGAACCCCATGAACAGTATGAAAATGTGTATTAGGTATTTATTAATGGAGCTAAAATGCAGCAAGAGCTTAAGAACCTTACCATCCATTTGAGAACAGAAGACAAGAACAAAGTTTAAAAAAAAAATTATTTTCCTTTGGATCATCTACACTCTCCAGTTCAAGGCCAAAGTTCTCCTAGTGGTAGCAGTGGGAAGGAAATTAAAGGAGGGGACAGGGTAGTGTAGGCTGGTCTGTCAGACCCTCTCCGCTACTATGCTAACCTATTGCCCTGATAAGAACAACTGCTCTTCATACTCTTTAGACGGATGATCATATTGTGTCTCTTGGCTTCTGAATGATTCTAGGTCTCTGGGTAAAAGTTATTATTTTTTAATATTTTATTTTTTAATTGGAGCATAACTGCTTTGCAATGCTCCATTAGTTTCTGCTGTACAACAATGTGAATCAGCTATAAGTATACCTATATCCCCTCTTTCTTGAGCCTTCCTCCCATCACTCCCTCATCCTATCCCTCTAGGTCATCAAAGAGACCAAGCTGAGCTTCCTGTGCAATACAGCAGCTTTGCACTAGCTATCTATACTCTCTCAATTTGTCCCCCTCACTTTCCCCATGTCCCATTTCCACTCTCTACACCTTCTGCCCTGGAAATAGGTTCATCCATACCGTTTTTCTAGATTCCATATATATGTGTAAATATACTTTATTTGTTTTTATCTTTCTGAGTTACTTCACTCTGTATGAAAGACTCTAGGTTCATACACATCACTGCAAATGATCCTATTTCTTTCCTTTTTATGAGTGAATAATGTTCCATTGTCTATATGTACCACACCTTTTTTATCCATTCTTCTGTTTATGGATATTTAGGTGGCTTCCATGTCCTGACTATTGCAAATAGTGCTGCAATGAACACTGGGGTACATGTATCTTTTTGAACTACTGTATGACCCAGTGATATGATTACTGGGCATATACTTTGAGAAAAGACATTATTGTCTGTCATACAGCTTAAGTCATCAAGGTATCTGAGAAAGACACTTAGGACACTAAAGACACTTAGACACTATACCCAAGGCCCTCGATGGACATCATCTTTTCTTTCCTGGGAAAGAAATGGCACCTGGGTAATTGTAGCCCAAACAACCTTGACTGGGTATTGCAAGAGCTTAACTGGATATTCAGGGAGTACATCCTAATTTTTTTCTTATACACAAATCCATGATTATCTTGCCTTTAAAAACCACAAGGTAATAGCCAGCATTTTCTCCATACTCCCTTGCCCTACATCAGTGATACTATCACATATCTCAGGTCCAAAGAATCCATCTTTTAAAATAGTACATTATATGCAACTTGAAAACCATGTGCTTAATCTATATTCTCTACCATGAAAGTGTGCTTTAAAAATAATACGATTCAATAATATACCAAATCTCTTGTTTCACACAATTGCATTCAAAATTCCAGCATCTCAGTGGTAACTGGGGACTCCTAAGTTCTATATCCTCAAAGTAAAGAAAATGAATAATGAAACACAAAATACGTAAAGATTATAAAGCAATGGATGTGAATTTTCACTTCTTCAATGCACTAAAATATTTTATTAAATCTACATAGCATTTGTTACCTGAATCATTTATTATTATTTTTTAGCAAACCTCACTTTAGATATGGGATCTTATATGAATGAACATATAGACAACATGATGATCGAAAAGAAAGTATAAATGCAACATTAGTTTTTAAAATTTAATATTGTTGTTCATTGTTCAGTTGCCCCAGTCATGTCCGACTCTTTGCAACCCCATGTACCGTAGCATGCCAGGCCTCTCTGTCCCTCACTGTCTTTCCAAGTTTACCAAAGTTCATGTTCACTGCATCACTGATGCCATCCAGCCATCTCATCCTCTGATGCTGTCTTTTCCTTCTGTCCTCAATCATTCTCAGCATCAGGGAATTTTGCAATGAGTTAGCTGTTTACATTAGGTGACCAGAATACTGGAATTTTAGCTTCAGCGTCAGTCCTTCCAATGGGGATTCAGGATTGATTTCCCTTAAGATTGACTGGTTTGATCTCCTTGCTTTTCAAGGGATTCAGAGGAGTAATCTGAATCAGCACCATATAGTTAGAAGGTATCAGTTCTTTGGCACTCCACCTTTTTTACAGTCCAGCTCTCAACAACCATGTGTAACCACTGGAAAAACCACAGCCTAGACTATATAAAACTTTGTTGGCAGAGTAATCTCTGCTCTTTAAGTTCAGTTCAGTTCACTCACTCAGTCGTGTCCGACTCTTTGCGACCCCATGAATTGCAGCACGCCAGGCCTCCCTGTCCATCACCAACTCCCAGAGTTCACTCAGATTCACGTCCATCAAGTCAGTGGTGCCATCCAGCCATCTCATCTTCTATCGTCCCCTTCTCCTCCTGCCCCCAATCCCTCCCAGCATCAGAGTCTTTTCCAATGAGTCAACTCTTAAAAAATAAAGTCTGATACTGTTGCCACTTTTTCCCCATCTATTTCCCATGAAGTGATGGGACCGGATGCCATGATCTTCATTTTCTGAATGTTGAGCTTTAAGCCAACTTTTTCACTCTCCTCTTTCACTTTCAAGAGGCTTTTTAGTTCCCCTTCACACTGTATAGGTTTATCATAGCTTTCCTGACAAGAAGCAAATGTCTTCTGATTTCATGGCTGAAGTCACCATCCACAGTGATTTTAGAGCCAAAGAAGAGGAAATTGGTCACTACTTCCACCTTTTCTCTCTGAATTTGCCATGAAGTAGTGGGGCCAGATGCCATGATCTTAGTTTTTCAATTTTTTAAATTTAGTTTTAAACTTCATTTTAGATGTGGGCTCTTATGAATGAATATATAGACAACATGGTGATCAAAAAGAAAGTATAAATACAATATTATTTTTTTTAATTTTATATATATCATGGTTTTAAGTTGATGCCCCTTCTAAAAGAGCTGACCATTTATCACAAGAATGTGCCCAGTTTGGTAAAAGGAATTCAATGTAACCTAATTAATTCTAGTTTATTTTTCCACTGGACTGATCTATTTTATTTTGTAGATAGTTGAGTATAATTGCCAAAGTGGTTATGAGACTTTAGATGGATATCAGCCCTCACCACTGTATAACCCAAACTTTCCAGCAGCACAAACCAAATTGTCAGTTCAGGTGGGTGTATTAGCATTAAATTTTGTATCCTTTTCACACATACATTTTCAGCTTTATAATGTACAAGTAATCAGTTGGAATAAAAAGATGCAGAAAAGTTTCTAAGCTATTTAGAGTTGTGGATGGTAGCCTGCATTTCATAATCATTATAAACATCTTTTAGCTCACAGGACAATATGTTATGCTTCAGGTACTCAGAGTGAAAATGAGTCAATACTTTTATTATGGTCATCAGCTTCTAAAATAAATGTGCAACTCCTATGAACATAAAATAAGTTAGTATGAGGAAACTTAAAGGAAATGGATATTCTTAATTTATCAGTTTATTAATTATCTTAGGCCAAGATTTTTCAAGCTTGTTCAAACACTAATTTAATTCACATTTAAATTGACTTAGGTTGGCCAGAAAAGACATACATTTTAGATAACAAACAAAATTTTTATGTCAAAGTTGATCATTCCCAACTGCAATGAATGAAAATTCCTGCTGCTCATATCCTCACCAGAATTTGGTATAGTAAATGTTCTGGATTTTTGACATTCTAATAGGTATATAATAGATTCTTTCATTCCATTTTCATATATTTAAATATAATTTTCTAAAAGAAGATATATGGATTGCTAAAATTTGATTTCACCTGTAATTTCTGTTGCAAAGGAAACAATAAAAGATTTATCCATCCATTCATTAAATAAACATCAATGAGCATCATTTGTGTCTTACAAGGGCTTGAATGCATTAGGATACTGGATTAAACATCCCAGACATATTCCTGCAGTCATAGAAAGCTTTATTAAGGGAAAAGATTCAGAAAACAAATGTATTTAAAAAATGAATCAAGTATTTAATTTCAGAGAGGTGAAAGTGATATGCAGACAATAAAACAGGGTAATATAAGCATCTGGTATAGGGGGAAGACACTATGCATCTCTGGAAAGGTCTTGCTAAGGATATCTTTATTATAACTAGTTATGAACATTTCTGAGGAAGAGCTTCCTGTGCAGAGTGTAGAAGTGCAAGCACAACTGGGCTGAAAGGACATTTGCTCTCTTCAGACCAGCACAAATGCCAGAGTTCCTATCCTAGTTGGAGTCAAATAGCTTTAGTGTCCAATTGAAATAATGAGATTAGGAATCAAGGAGTCAAAAATCATCCCAAAACTTTATACTTGAAATCCCCAACCACCAAGGAGCAACAGTCTTTCACTATCAGAATCAATACAGCAATAAAAGGAGATACCTATAAATGTTCCAAGGCTAATAAACACACAACAGAAACATGTTTTAACACTTGATAGGTGAAAATATCAAACCATTTATCCAGCTGTGTGTTTAACACATTTTTTGGATGCCTATATGTGAAAGGCATATTGAAAAGCAGAGACGTTACTTTGCCAACAAAGGTCCATCTAGTCAAAGCTATGGTTTTTCCAGTGGTCATGTATGGATGTGAGAGTTGGACTGTGAAGAAAGCTGAGCACTGAAGAATTGATACTTTTGAACTGTAGTGTTGGATAAGACTCTTGAGAGCCCATTGGACTGCAAGAAGATCCAACCAGTAGTCCATTCTGAAGGAGATCAGCCCTGGGTGTTCTTTGGAAGGACTGATGCTGAAGCTGAAACTCCAGTACTTTGGCCACCTCATGCGAAGAGTTGACTTATTGAAAAAGACTCTGATTCTGGGAGGGATTGGGGGCAGGAGGAAAAGGGGACAACAGAGGATGAGATGGCTGGATGGCATCACTGACTCGATGGATGTGAGTTTGAGTGAGCTCCGGGAGTTGGTGATGGACAGGGAGGCCTGGCGTGCTGCAATTCATGGGGTTGCAAAGAATTGGACATGACTGAGCAACTGAACTGAACTGAACTGAATGTGAAAGGCACTTTTTTCTAGGCAATGAGGCTACAGGACTGGAAGCTAAAAATTTAAACTGATAAAATTTCCTTATCCTCATGGAACTCACATTCTTTTATGCTGGGGCAAACGTTAAATAACACAGTGAACTAGAGTATGTTGTATGGTAGTAAGTGATAGAAAAATAAAGCAGAAAAGGGGCATTAAGTTGTAGGTTTGTAACTTTTAAACAGGTATTACAGGAGAGGTATTCTGAGAAGTTCTTTTAACAAGATGTGAATTCAGTGATACATGCAAAGAGCATTCTAGAAAAAAGGGACTGAAAGTGGAAGGTCTTGAGGAAGGAGGAGACCTGGTTTTAATGAACATACACATACATGACATACATACAAAAATCCATGCCTACATACATACAAAAGGGAACAAATATAAATACAAGCATCTTAAGAAATAGTGTGGGTTTAGTTTCAGACCACCACAATAAAGTAAGCCACAATTTTTTTTTCTTCAGTGCAAATAGTTATGTTTACCCTATAGTCTATTAAATATGCAAACCGTTATGTTTAAAAAAAACAATGTACATATCTTAATTTAAAAATACTGTATTGGGGAGAGGTTCAAGATGGAGGACATACATGTATATGTTTGGCTGAGTCACATTGTTATAGGGCAGAAACTAATATGGCTTTGTAAAGCAATTATCCTCCAAATAAAAACAGGAAAAAAAATACTGTATTGCTAAAAAAATGCTAACCATCATCTGAGCTTTCAGTGAGTCATAGTAACACCAAAGATCACTGATTACAGACCATCACAAATAATGATGAAAAGGTTTGAAATATTGTAAGAATTACCAAAATGTAACACAGAGACACAAAATGAGCAAGTGCTGTTGGAAAAAAAAAAAAAGGCACTGATAGACTTGCTTTATATAGGACTGACACAAACCTTTGATTTGGAAAAAACCAATGTTCATGAAGAGCAATAAAGCAAAGCACCATAAAATGAGATATGTTGTGTCTCTATGCACTGACAAAAACATACACTCATACATACATGCATATGCAGACACATAAAAGGTGGTCAGTCAAGTTGGTACAGGAAAAAAAAGGGAATATTTGTAGAGAATGTCATATAGAAAATGAATGGGTGATACTTTTGGAGGACTTTACAAGCTATTTAAGGAATTTTTTTATGCTAAATGAGATGGGGAATTAATGGAGGTCTTTGAGCAAAGAATGACAAATTCTGATCTGTGTTTTTAAAGTTCTCTTCTGTATTACTTGAAAGCACAGCCATCATAATTAAATGAATTAGATGTGACATGACAGAAAACATGGAGTCCAGAATGACATTTTGGCATTGGGCCTAAGCAACAAGAAGACAGTATTTGCCAGTGACCAAATAAAGTAGTGTATGGGAGGGATATGTAGTATGAGAAGACAAAGAATTTGTTTTCTACATACCAAGTTTGAGACCTGACCAAAAGACATCCACATCTACATGATGAAAAGAAAATAGCAAAAACAAATATGGAGAGAGGTAGACAAGGAGATATCAATTTGCCAGTGTGCTTGACTCTCAAAATTTTTCAACTTTTTCTCAAAACAATTTCCAAATTAGGGTTTCAAAGCTAATGCTGAGCAAAATAGCAGTAAATGTAGAAGAATACGTATAATTTAATTATGCATTTACCTTAAACAGGAATCAACTCAGTTGGAAATATGAAATTTCTTGTTTGTTGAAAAAATATTCTTTCTATTTATGTCAAAAAACAGACATAACAGACATATCTTTTCTTTTGAAAGGGTTTTTTCAGGAAAGAGTTAGGCATTTGGTGATGCTGATGTCAATTTTAATTGCTTCATCTCAGATGTACAAATTTCAGAGACTGGCTTTGCATGTCAAGTTCTTTTCCTTATGTTTGCATTCAAAGATTTTACAGCAGAAGCATGAAATCCCTCAAAGTTCTAAATCAAGTCAATAGAAGTTATGTGGAAAATAAGCATCTGACACTTAAGTAAAATGTAATCAGTTTCCAAAAGCATGCTGTTTTACTGACTGGGGAAGACCAACAATTGAATACTGAATAAAGGTGTAATAAACATTTCCATTACATTGTGATTGCTGTTTATTGCTGTCTGCACTGTTCAGGAGAGGAATATATACTACACAACAGGAAGACCCCCAATATCCATAAGGATCCCAAAAAGAAACAAATGGCATAGACAACGAAATGTTTACAAATTTGTAAGTAGATTTTGCGATTCCCAGGTAACTCAGTGATAAAGAATCCACATGCCAATGCAGGAGATGTGAGTTCAATCCCTGGGTCAGTAAGAGCACCTGGAGAAGGAAATGGCAACCCACTTCAGTATTCTTGCCTAGAAAATCCCATGGACAGAGGAGCCTGGCAGGCTACAGTCCACAGGGTCGCAAAGAATTGGATACAACTTAGTGACTAAACAGGAGGTTTCAGAAAGACAAAGAAGGGCAGAACAATATCCCAGGACTTGTGAAAAGAAAGAAGGTGATTCTAGACTGAATGGTAAGGGAAGAGAGCATTTAATGGAAGCAGGAAAGACTGGGTTGTATAGAGGACAATCTACGAGGGCCAGTAGTCTTTGACAAAAGGATACTGGCAAGCCAAAGTGACTGATGAGTGTGGGAATTGAGAAAGCCAACATCCTGGTGCCATTTCCTCCCTCCTCTTATCTCCTCCTGATGTCTTGAACTGCCCAACCTCAACTTGAAGCCAGAGGTCAAGGGTGACCATAAAGCAGAGCTTGTAGCTTTGTTTCTTGGGGCACAGAATAGGATGAAGGGCAACAAGAGATAAGGAGGCGCAAGTGGGAAATATCCAGTGAAGCGTCCCCCTAATGGAGCATCACATTTTTAATGATTTAATGCAGAAAAAGCCACAAACCCTACATGCAGCTGAACAGATTCTCAAATCTTTTCTCAGGTTAACATCAATGTTGCCACCTACCAGTTCTATTACCCATACTCGTTTTTGCAGTGGGTCAGTCAGTTGTGCACTTTCATTCACGAGTCAAGTAGTCAATAGAAGATATTTAAGGTATAGGGAAAGAACATGTCTAAAATTCAACTTGAACAGAGCTGGACTTCTAGCTGCTATAGTCTAAGACAATGAGTAACTTAAAATTGGAAGTACTCTTCATGGTATGTCAATGAGTTTTGCCAACATGATCCCTAAATTTGAAAGACTAAATTTTCAATTTCCATTGAAACACTTTGTACCATTGGCTCTGTCTCTCTACCTGATACCTGTTGATGATGTCATTTCCTGCTCCCTGCATGGTCCCTTCATTCACTTGTGATGTCTTAGTGAAAAGAGATTGTAGTTTAGTGGTTTCTCGGCAGGTTAAGGATTTTGGTGAGAAACACCATATATAATTTTAATTGGCTTGCCTACACCCAAATAGTGTAACCATGAGGGCTTCTCCTTTGTTTCTACAAATCTCTGTCAGTGAAGCTGAATGGTATTCTTCATTCCACCATTTTTGGGAAAATGACAGAACAAAGAGCAATCCAGAGTGTACAGACTTTCCTCAAGCCTCCTCTCAATAAACTCCAAGGGAATTACATCATGCAAAACCTCTTTTAAGTCTGGACCATTCTTATAGTTTGAAGAGTTGGAAGGTATCAGTCTAAAAACTAGGTACAGTGCACAGGAGGATATTGATCAAGAAGGCTGGTGGTTGCACCTTAGTTTTCCATGATTTAGCTGAGATACATCATCTATTCCCATACCTTCTAGGCAATCTGGGAGAGTATTTCAAAATTTAAGCATGCTCCTTTTGGTGTGTGGAAGTCAGCTTAAAGAGGGAAAAGTCAAAGTAAAGGGAGGTGAATTATAAAATACTCTCATAGGGATAAAAGGGAAGATGGTGGTTTCACAGAGCAATCATGATAGTAAAAGGTAGAAAGGAAGTTTAGACAAGAGAAAGAGATTCTCTAGGTTAGAGGAATCTCTGTATGTTGCTTGGACCAAGAGGGCATACTAGACAAGGCTAACAGCAATGGACGGATGCAAACTTAAGGCAAGTTTCCACTCATGTATCATGCATAATCAAGACTGTCCTACCTTCCAAGTTCCCTGGAACTTAGAATCAACACAGCACCTGGGATGAACCAACACAGTGGTAGGATGTAGTAAGATTTTAGACACACTTAGAATCAAGACAGTAGTGGGAAGATGTAAGATTTTAGACAGTTTTAACTTTAATGTGACTGAGCTGCAGATCTGAATTCCTATCCATTGAAGAGGAGGAAGGAAAAAGAAACCAAATTTTACCTAGATAGATACATTTCTCTCTCATTTGGTAAACTGGAACTCAGGGCCAGAAATTCAAATGAGTTCAAAAAAGAAACAATGACACTTGTGATTTTACACATGGAAGTTTGTAACTATAGTTAAATCTATTCCCATGTTTGGTCTATCCTTTGAATGTAGAAAATAGTTATGGTGGCCAATAAGAAATGATGGATTTTCATGATAAAACTTTAGTTTCTGAGCTTTTCTCTCCTTTATAAAATATAATTATAAGACTATATATGTTGCTACCCCAGAATGGAATATGTTTACCACTCATGTATCAGAAAGTTACTATTCTTGCCAAAGTTAGAAGATAGAAATTAACTCCTAATGGTGAAAGAACACAAAAGACTAAAATAGTTCATATTTATATCACATAGACATTAGGATTACATGCAAAGAGGCAGCATCCTCAAAGAGAGACAGAAAAGCTATTTCTGAGTTGAAAAGTAATTAAGGATAGAGATTTCTTCGCTCTTGGAAGAAATAAGTTTCCTTAAAATTACAACCGATAATAAAAAGCAGAAAAGAATACTAAACTATGAACTTGAAAAATTTTAAGGCCAAACTGAGAATAAGAATTGTGATTTGAGGAAATGTCTCACATGGACTAATGAAGAACTGCATAGAGCTACAGGGCAAACTGTTGAGAAGCAGATGTTCATTGGTGAATCAAAGAAATATAAAAGGAAGAGAGTAGACTAGAAAGTGAGTCAGTTCATTGAAAAGCATTTACCCAGCTACTTGATGAAGTGGAAATTAATTTTTTTATACATAATTATATTAGATTAACTGCATGTTACAATATGTCTCATTTCATGATGTGGATGCAGTGATTTATATATGGTTTTCATAATATCTTAGTTAAAAGGATGACACAATACTACTGAATAAAGTCAACAACTATGTTGATTCAAGGAGGACAACACCCAACGCACACAAACACATGAATACATACACAGGCAAAGACACTCATACACAAATTCCTTCCACATCTGACATTATCTTTGAATCTCATTTGGACAGTAAATAGGATAAATAATTGCTTTTCCCAATAACTTTTTTTCAAAGTACTACCCACTTCACTCACTGCCACCTATGCTTGTTTCATTTTTTATGTATGTATAACTGCTTTTTTTTTAATATCACAATATCCCAATTTTTTAAATTCATTTTTCATCCCAGTGTAGTATCTCTAAAGTGAGTGATTAACTTTTTTAAAGATTTTTTATTGAAGGACAATTGCTTTATAAAATTTTTCTGTTTTCTGCCAAACCTCAAAATGAATCAGTCATAGGTATACACATATTCTATCCCTTTGGGCCTCCCTCCCATCTCCCGTCCCATCCCACTGCTCTAGGTTGATACAGAGCCCCTGTTTGAGTTTTCAGAGCCATAAAGCAAATTCCTGTTGGCTATCTATTTTACATATGGCAATGTAAGTCTCAATATTTTTTCCATACATCTCACCCTCTCCCCCCACCCCATGTCCATAAGTCTATTATCTATGTCTGTTTCTCCATTCTTGCCCTGTAAATAAATTCTTCAATACCATTTTTCTAGATTCTGTATATATGAATTAGAATATATTTATCTTTCTCTGACTTCCTTCAGTTTGTATAATAGGTTCTAGGTTCATCCACCTCACTAGAACTGACTCAAATGTGTTCCCTTTTATGGCTGAGTAATATTCCACTGTGTATATGTACCATAACTTCTTTATCCATTTATCTGTCGATGGCCATCTAGGTTGCTTCCATGTTTTAGCTATTGTAAATGGTGCTGCAATGAACAATGGGATACACGTGTCCCTTTCAATTTTGGTTTCTTCAGGGGATATGCCTAGGAGTGGGATTGGTGGGTCATATGGGTGTTTTTTTTTTTTTTTAAGGAATCTCCATTTCATCTTCCATAGTAATTGTATCAATTTAATTTCCCACCAACAGTGCAAGAGCATTCATTTACTCAACACCCTCTCCAGAATTTATTGTTTGTAGACTTTTTGATGATGGTCATTCTGATCAGTGTGAGGTAATATCTCATTGTAGTTTTGATTTGCATTTCTCTAATAATGAGTGACTTACTATTAGAGACTTTATATTTTGGGCTCCAAAATCATTGCAGATGGTGACTGCATCCATGAAATTAAAAGATGCTTGCTCCTCAGGAGGAAAGCTATGACCAACCTAGACAGCATATTAAAAAGCAGAAACATTACTTTGCCAACAAAGGTCTGTGTAGTCAAAGCTATGGTTTTCCTAGTAGTCATGTATGGATGTGAGAGTCGGGATATAAAGAAAGCTGAATGCCAAGGAACTGATGCTTTTGAACTGTCATGTTGGAGAAGACTCTTGAGAGTCCCTTGGACTGCAAGGAGATCCAACCAGTCAATTCTAAAGGAAATCAGTCCTGAATATCCATTAGAAGGATGGATGCTGAGGCTGAAACTCCAATACTTTGGCCACCTGATGTCAAGAACTGACTCTCTAGGAAAAACCCTGATGCTGGGAAAGATTGAAGACATGAGGAGAAGGGGACGACAGAGGATGAGATGCTTCGATGGCATCACTGACTCGATGGACATGAGTTTGAGTAAGCTCCAGAAGTTGGTGATGGACAGGGAAGCCTGGATTGCTGCAGTCCATGGGAGAGTCGAACATGACTGAGTGACTGAATTGAAGTGAACTGAATGATGAGTGATAATGAGAATCTTTTCATGTGTTTGTTAGCCATCTGTATGTCTTTGGCGAAATGTCTGTTTAGGTCTTTTTCACATTTTTTGATTGCTTTGTTTATCTGGTATTGAGTTGTATGAGCTGCTTGTATATTTATAAATTAATCCTTTGGCAGTTGTTTCATTTGCTAGTATTTTCTCCCATTCTGAGGGTTGTCTTTTCACCTTGCTTATAGTTTCCTTTGCTGTGCAAAAGCTTTTAAATTTAATCAGGTCCCACTTGTTTGCTTTTTTTCCCCTATTATTCTAGAAGGTGGGTCATAGAGGATCTTGATTTATGTCATCTAGCATTCTGCCTATGTTTTCCCCTAATAATAGGTTTAGTTTCTGGTGTTACATTTAGGTCTTTAATCCATTTTGAGTTTATCTTTGTGTATGGTGTTAGGAAGTGTTCTAATTTCATTCTTTTACACATAGCTGTCCAGTTTTCCCAGCATCACTTACTGAAGGTGCTGTCTTTGCCTCATTGTATATTCTTGCCTTCTTTGTCAAAAATAAGGTACCAATAGTTGCATGGGTTTGTTTCTGGGCTTCCTATCTTGTTCCATTGGTCTATATTTCTTTTTTGTGCCAGTACCATACTGTCTTGATGACTGTAGCTTTGTAGTATAATCTGAAGTTAGGAAGGTTGATTCCCCTAGCTCCATTCATCTTTCTCAAGACTGCTTTGGCCATTCGGGGTCTTTTGAGTTTCCATATGAATTGTGAAATTTTTTGTTCTAGTTCTGTGAAAAATGCCATTGGTATTTTGATAGGGATTGCATTGAATCTGTATATTGCATTTTTAGCATAGTCATTTTCACCATATCGAATCTTCCTACCCAGGAACATGGAATATGCCTCCATCTGTGTATGTCATCTTTGATTTCTTTCATAAGTGTCTTATAATTTTCTGTGTAGAGTTCTTTTGTCTCCTTAGGTAAGTTTATTCTTAGATATTTAATTCTTTTTGTTGCAATGGTGAATGGGATTGATTCCTTAATTTCTTTTTATGATTTTTCATTATTAGTATATGGAAATGCAAGTGATTTCTGTGTATTGATTTTGTTTCTGCAACTTTGCTAAATTCATTGATTAGCTCTAGTAATTATCTGATACTATTTACAGTATCACATCATCTGCAAACAGTGAGAGCTTTACTTCTTCTTTTCCAAGCGGGATTCCTTTTATTTCTTTTTCTTCTCTGATTGCTGTAGCTAGGACTTCCAGAACTATGTTGAATAATAGTGGTGAAAGTGGATACTCTTTCCTTGTTCCTGATCTTAGAGGGGAATGCTTTCAGTTTTTCATCGCTGAGAATAATGTTTGCTGTAGGTTTATCATATATGGCCTTTAGTACGTTGAGGTACGTTCCTTCTATGCCCACTTTGTAAAGTTTTAATCATAAATGGGTGTTGAATTTTGTCAAAGGCTTTTTCTGCATATATTGAGATTATCATATGATTTTATCTTTCAATTTGTTAATATGGTATATCACATTGAATGATTTGCATATATTGAAGAATCCTTGCATCCCTGGAATAAACCCAACTTGATCATGGTGTATGAACTTTTTGATGTGTTGCTGAATTCTGTTTGCTAAAATTTTGTTGAGGATTTTTGCATCTATGTTCATCAGTGATATTGGCCTGTAGCTTTCTTTTTGTGTTGTTTTTGTCTGGTTTTGGTATCGGGGTGATTGTGGCCTTATAGAATGAGTTTGGAAGTGGTCCTTCCTCTGCAATTTTTTGAAAGAGTTCTAGAAGGATAGAATTAGCTCTTCTCTAAATGTTTGATAGAATTCTTCTGTGAAGCCATGTGGTCCTGGGCTTTTGTTTTGGGGGAGATTTTTAATCACAGCTTTGCTCTCAGTGGGTTGTTCATAATTTCTACTTCTTCCTGGTTCAGTCTTAGAAGATTGAATTTTTCTAACAATCTGTCTGTTTCTTCCAGATTATCTTTTTTATTGCCATACAGTTGTTCATAATAATCTCTTATAATCATTTGTATTTCTACATTGTCTATTAAAACCTCTCCTTTTTCATTTCTAATTTTGTTGAGTTGATTCTTTTCTCTTTTTTTTCCTCATGAGTCTAGCCAAAGGTTTGTCAATTTTGTTCATCTTCTCAAAGAACCAATTTTTAGTTTCATTAATCTTTACTATTGTTTCTTTCATTTCTTTTTCATTTTTTTCTGCTCAGATCTTTCTGATTTCTTTTATTCTGCTAATTTGTTTTTTTTGGTTGTTGTTGTTGTTGTTTTTCCAGTTGTTTTAGTTTCCTCATGAGTCTAGCCAAAGGTTTGTCAATTTTGTTCATCTTCTCAAAGAACCAATTTTTAGTTTCATTAATCTTTACTATTGTTTCTTTCATTTCTTTTTCATTTTTTTCTGCTCAGATCTTTCTGATTTCTTTTATTCTGCTAATTTGTTTTTTGTTGTTGTTGTTGTTGTTGTTTTTCCAGTTGTTTTAGGTGTAAAGTTAGGTTGTCTATTCAGTGTTTTTCTTTTTTCTTGAGGTAGGGTTGTATTGCTATAAACGTCTCTCTTAGAACTGTTTTTGCTGTATTCTGTAGGTTTTGAGTTGTCGTGATTTCACTATCATTTGTTTCCAAAAATTCTTTGATTTCTCTTTTGATTTCTTCAGGAATCTGTTCATTATTTAGAAATGTGTTGTTTAATCTCCATGTGTTTGTGTTTCTTACAGTTTTTTCTTGTAATTGATATCTAGTCTTATAGTGTTGTGGTCAGTGATACAATTTCAATTTTCTTAAATTTACTGAGGTATGATTTGTGACCCAGGCTGTGGTCTGTCCTGGAGAATGTTCCATGTGCAGTTGAAAAGAAGGTCTATTCATCTGCATTTGGATGGAATGTCTTGAAGATATCAATGAGATCCACCCCATCTAATGTATCATTTAAGACTTATGCTTCCTTTTTAATTTTCTGTTTTGATGATATGTCCTTTGGTGTGAGTGGGGTATTAAAGTCTCCTACTATTATTGTGTTACTGTCAATTTCTCCTTTTATGTCTGTTAGTGTTTGTCTTATGTATAGAGGTGCCTCTATGTTGGGTACATAGATATTTACAATTGCTAAGTCTTCCTCTTGGATTCATCACTTGATCATTTGTAGTGTCCCTCCTTATCTCTTGTAATCTTCTTTATTATAAGGTCTATTTTGTCTGATATGAGGATTGCTACTCCAGCTTTCTTTTGCTTCCCATTTGCATGGAATATATTTTTCCATCTTCTCACTTTCAGTGTATATGTGTCTTCTGTTGTATTTCTTGACTATATAAGTCCCTTTAACATTTGTTGTAAAGCTGGTTTGGTGGTACTGAATTCTCTTAACTTCTGCTTATCTGAAAAGCTTTTTATTTCTCCATCAATTTTGAATGAGATTCTTGCCAGGCGCAGTAATCTTGTTTGTAGATTTTTCCCTTTCATTACTTTAAATATATCCTGCCATTCCCTTCTGGCCTGCAGAGTTTCTGGTGAAAGATCAGCTGTTAAGCATATGGGGTTTCCCTTGTATGTTACTTGTTGCTTCTCCCTTGCTGCTTTTAATATTCTTTCTTTGTGTTTAGTCTTTGTTAGTTTGATTAGTATGTGTCTTGGCTTGTTTCTCCTTGGGTTTATCCTGTATGGGACTCTTTGCACCTTTTGGACTCTATTGACTATTTCCTTTACCATGTTGGGGAAATTTTCAACTATAATCTCTTCAAAAATTTTCTCATACCCTTTCTTTCTCTTCTTCTTCTGGGACCCCATAGTTTGAACGTTAGTGTATTTGATATTGTCCCAGAAGTCTCTGAGATTGTCCTCAGTTCTTTTCATTCTTTTCACTTTATTCTCCTCTTCAGAAGTTATTTCCACCATTTTATCTTCCAATTCACTGATTTGTTCTTCTGCTTCAGATATTCTGTTATTGATTCCTTATAGAGTATTTTTAATTCAGTAATTGTGTTGTTTGTCTCTGTATGCTTATTCTTTAATTATTCTAGGCCTTTGTTAATTGATTCCTGCATTTTCTCCCTTTTGTTTCAGGGTTTTTGTTCATCTTTAGTATCATTATTCTGAATTCTTTTTCAGGCAGTTTCCTATTTCCTCTTCATTTACTTGGACTTCTGTGTTTCTAGTTTGTTCCTTCATTTGTGTAGTATTTCTCTGCCTTTTATTTTTTTTTAAACTTATTATGTTTGAGGTCTCCTTTTCCCAGTCTTCAAGGAAAGTTGAATTCTTTCCTTAAGGTTGAATTATTTCTTCCTTTTTGTTTCTGCCCTCCTAAGTTTGGTCCAGTGGTTTGTGTGAGCTTGCTATAGAGTGAGATTTGTGGTGAGTTTGTGTTTATTTGCTTTTCCTCTGGTGGGCAAGGTTGAGTGAGGTAGTAATCCTGTATATTGATGATTGGGTTTGTATTTTTATTTGCTATTTAAATGAGGAGTCCTACCTGGGGTGGTACTGGTGGTTGGGTGATGCCAGGTTTTGTATTCAATTGGTTTCCTTTGTGTGAGTTCTCAATATTTGACACTCTGTAGGGTTAGTTCTCTGGTATTCTTGGGTCTTGGAGCCAGTACTCCCACTCCAAAGGCTCAGGGCTTGATTTCTGGTCAGGAACAAAGATTCTACAAGTGGTTTGTTATGGCATGAAATTAGATTAAAACAAATATCCAAAAACAAGAAACAAAGGATGAACCACAGATAAATGACAGTTACAAAATCAAATAATACTTAAAATAATGGTATATACACATATATGTATATACCCATGAGCAAAGTGAAAACAGTCAAACAAAAATATAGTAGATTGACCTAGCGAACAAAGGAAATATAAGATTATATTTACCAGTTAAGATCAAAACTAACTAAAGCATAAACTGGAAAAAAATACTAAAGCAAGGTGCCAAGTAGGGAATAAAGCAATGAAAACAAAACTAACAAATATGGTGAGAGGGGAGGAAAGAAACTAAAGAAAGAATAGATATGCAAAGTTAACTAGAGGTAGATGAGGAAGATTTATATTCGTTAAAGATTAATTGCAAGAGGAATAGAACAGTAGGAGAAACAAAAATATATATCAAAAAAATATAATAGGTTTAAAAAATTAGAAATCAAAATTATTAAACTGAGAAAAGAAAAAATAATAGAAGAAAGAATAAAGAAAAAACAAACAAAAAAACTCCACAGAACTGCAAAAGCCCAACACAGAGGTAGAGATTTATAACAATAATAAAAAGTGTGACTGAATATACACATATACATATACACCCATAAGCAAGATCAAAACAGTCCAACAAAAATAATATACAATAAATTGACCCAGCAAACAAAGGAAACCAAAAATTGTATGTACCAGAACAAAACTAACTAAAGTGCAAATTGGGGAATAAAGCAATGAAAATAAAACTAAAAAATATGCTGAGAGGAAAGGAGAGAAAGAAAAGAAAGAATGGATATGCAAAAAGTTAAATAGAGGTAGATAAAGATTTATATACATTAAAGATTAACTGCAAGGGGAAAAGAACAGTAGGGAAAGCAAACAAAAAATAAATGTAGAAAAAATAATAATAGGCTTAAAAATTAAAATTAAAAAAAGAGAAAAGAAAAAAAAAAAAAAACAAGGAAAACTCCATAGAATTGCAAAAGCCCAATGTAGGGGCAGAAGTTTACAACAATGAAAAATTTGACTGAGGAAAAACAAAAAAGTTCAAAAGCTTAATTGGGTTTCTTAGTGCCAATAAAATTGACAACTACAACACGGGGAGGGGGGGGAATCCAAAAGAATCCACAGAAGTCAAAAAATAAGAATAATAAATGTTTTTCTTGAGTCACTGCTGTCAGAGTCCTTTCCCTCACTGGGAGACACAGTCCACCTTACCACCCTAGGATGCCCTCCACCACTGTGCTGATCTCTGGACCTGGTGTTGTGGCAGCTCAGATTCTAATCTGGTCCTTCTTCTGTGTGTTCATGCCTCCAGTATCCACAGCTATCAGAACTAGTGTGTTTTCTTTTGTTGAAGCTCTCAATGGCCTTTTATATATTCCATAGACACAGAGTCTGCCTAGTTGATCATGTGGATTTATTCTGCAGCTTGTACAGCTGGTGGGAAGGCTTTGGGTCTTCTTTCTCAGCCACACTGCCCCTGGGTTCAATTGTGGCTTTATTTCCATCTCTACATGTTGGTTGTCTACTGGGGTTTGCTCTTGAGGTTGCCCTGGAGGACCTGGGTTTGCTCCTGTGAGAGCCAGGTGTGGAGGTGGTGCAGCTGCTTGGGTCACAGGGGTTCTGGCAGCACCAGGTACTCAGGAGGATTGGTGGCTAGGGCAGCAGGAAATATAGTGCTCTAGAAGGTATGGCAACCAGTATTGTCCAGTATGCTCCAGTATTCTTGCCTGAAGAACCCCCGTCACTGACACAGAAGCCTGGCAGGCCACTGTCTGCAGAGTCGCAAAGTCATACACAACCGAAGTGACCCTGCGTGCATAGATGCAAGAGTGTTTTGCCTGTGGCAGCAAAAAATGTGTTGCCACCAGTGAGAGTTGAGGTGGACGTGGCGCAGCTGCTTGGCTTGCTGGGATTCTGGGGGCAACAAGCGTTCAGGGACATGGACTGCCTCTGCTGCAGGAGTTATGGCCCTATCAGAGTGTTTTTTTGAGTGTCTTGTAGCTGGCAATCAGAAGGCCTCTTTGGCCAGTCTTCACCCATTCAGGCACTTAAAGGGCTCCCTTGCCTGGGGTCCTTCTCTGTTATTCGGCAGGTCAGGCACATAGCAGGGCTCCCCAGCTGGGGTCCTACTCTGAAGATCCATGCACCAGGCGTTTTGGGGCCAAGCATTCAGCTGCTGATGCTGGGGTGTGGGGAGAGAGNCTTCACCCATTCAGGCACTTAAAGGGCTCCCTTGCCTGGGGTCCTTCTCTGTTGTTCGGCAGGTCAGGCACATAGCAGGGCTCCCCAGCTGGGGTCCTACTCTGAAGATCCATGCACCAGGCGTTTTGGGGCCAAGCATTCAGCTGCTGATGCTGGGGTGTGGGGAGAGAGAAGCTATGGTGATGGCTCCACCCCCTACACATGACTCAGCAGTATCGCCTTGCCTCCATGGCTGCCTGGCTTTCCTCCACTGGCATTTCCCATCACGATCTCCTCCCTCACATCCCCTCAATCTGTCTCTCAACAGTCAACAGCAGCCCTCACCCTGGGATCACTCCACAATCCCTTAATTCCAGCTCCCAGCTGCTGTGTCTTCCAGGAGACCAGCATTCCTCTCTGGGATATGTATAGCTGTGGCAAGGACTGTCTGATTCTCACTCCATTTAGGCTGCCACAGATCAGCTGTGTAACTCTCAGCCTTCAGTGTTTCTCCTCTGACTCAGATAGTTGCCCTGATGTGGGGATCAGACCCCTGCTTCAGTTCCCCCACCTGCCGAGGGCAGGTCCAGTCCTACTAACACTCCTGTTTCTCCCCCTAGTTCCTTCATGCTGCCGAGTTTTGCATGGTTCTCTACCTTCTTTTCCAGTGTTCAGGTACTCCTGTCCGCTCTCAGCTGTTGTTCTGCAAGCACTTCTGTGTCTGAAGGTGTATTCCTGATGTATCTGTGGACAGAGATGTACTCCATGTCCACCTACTCCTCTGCCATCTTGTTCTCTTGATTAACTTTTAAAACGTTCTAACAGTACTCAAATGAGTTAGAATTACTCTGGTGACATGCATTTCAGATACTGGTTTTCAACTTCGGGGGTGATAACCTCAGGATAACCTCAGCCCTATGTTCCCAGGGCTGATATTCACCTTCCAAATGATTTATCAGATAATACTCTTACACAAATATAAGTTCCACCCTAAAGGAATTCTAATGTATTATGATAAATATGTATATAAATATTAAAGCATATCTATGTGTGAATATACATATATTCACTCATTTACATATCACACATATAGTGTGTATGTACATATGTGTATGTGTGTGAGGTGAGGTGAAGTCGCTCAGTCGTGTCCGACTCTTTGCGACCCCATGGACTGTAACCTACTAGGCTTCTCCGCCCATGGGATTCTCCAGGCAAGAATACTGGAGTGGATTGCCATTTCCTTCTCCAGGGGGATCTTCCCGACCCAGGAATCGAACCCAGGTCTCCCGCATCAGAGGCAGACGCTTTAACCTCTGAGCCACCAGGGAAGCCATACATATATATACTTTTTTTTTTACAAAGTTGCTATATGGAATATCATAGCATATATCTAATCCAAAGTCATGGTTAAATCGTTGGTAAAAACAAAAAGTCTATCTTTTAAATAGACTTTTTCAGGTTCACGGCAAAATTGAACAGAAAGCATAGAGTTCCTATATAAACCCCTACTTACCTTCCTTCACAAGTCACCTCCCTGACCATCAGCACCCTATACCAAAGTGGGACATTTGTACCAATCCATGAACCTACATTAATCTTATCCAGGTATTTTCACTGTAAGCATCTTTGCTGTAGACATTTTTGTCCAAGCATTTTTGCCTAAAGCATTTTCACTTCTTAACTAATTGGCTATAAGGCAATTTTGCCATAAAAGATAAAATAATGAAAAATAAAAGAGGGGCATTAAAAGAACATAATGAAACATGAGAAAGGAATACAAAATTAAAGACTTGATTTACAAATGTACAATATTTGAATACATATAAAACTTGCATAGACTCATGATAATACTACACAAGCATCTGGATTTATTCTGAGGGTTGTACCTAAGCACTTCTCTTCGAAGTCTTTTGTTCATAGCATTATTCCTTTTCTTTTTTTTTTTTTTGCTTGTTACTTTGTCTCTTCATTCAGCATCATGCTTTTTTTTTTTGCTAAAATGTCTTCATTAAGGGAGATATCAGTTTCCCGTTACTAGAATGCTTATTTGTAACTGAGCTTTGCCTTGCATTGTGAAAGCCATTTACACTGTTGTTTATTCTTGGCACCTTTTCATATGTCTATTAATAGACATTCCAAAGTATTTGTTAAGTGCAAGATGCTCAGTCGTGTCCGACTATTTGTGACCCCATGGACTATACAGTCCATGGAATTCTCTAGGCCAGAATACTGGAGTGGGTAGCCTTTCCCTTCTTTAGGGGATCTTCCCAACCCAGAGATCGAATCCAGGTCACCCGCACTACAGGCGGATTCTTTACCAGCTGAGCCACAAGGGAAGCCCAAGAATACTGGAGTGAGTAGCCTATCCCTTCTCCAGCGGACCTTCCCAACCCAGGAATTGAACTGGAGTGTCCTGAATTGCAGGTGGATTCTTTACCAACTGAGCTATGAGGGCCAAAAAGCTTCAGGGCTTCCCAGTAGCTCAGTGGGTAAAGAATCTGCCTTCAATACATTAGATGCAGGAGATGCAGGTTTGATCCCTGGGTCAGGAAAATCCCCTGGAGAAGGAAATGGCAATCCATTCCAGTATTCTTCCTGGGAAATCCCATGGATAGGAGCCTAGCAGGCTGCAGTCCATAGGATCACAAAGAGTCAGACATGACTGAAGCAACTGAGCCAAAAGCTTCATTCGGGTTTTTCTATAACATGGGAAACATCCAAACGAATGTTTTCGTCTACCCAATACTAGAGGATATGTCAATTCAATTCTATGCCTTCAAATACAATATAGTGTGTTTCAAAATAAGGAACCAAGTCTTGGGGGCAAATCATAACCATCAATAAAGTCACTCACTAGAAGAAATGCTAACACTGTAATGCATTTAATTTTTGCATTAAATTCAGCTTCTGTTTCATAGAGCAACTTTTCTCTGATATCAGTGATTCTGTGTGTGGGTGTTGTTGTTTTTTTTTTTTTTTTGCCATATAAAACAAATAGCCAGTTATAGTTGTACTTAGGTATATATTAGAAAAATCATGTCATTCTTTGGCTGTCCAAGCTCTGTGCTTTCACTGCCAAAGGCATGATTCAATCCCTGGTTGGGGAACTAAGATTCCTAAAGTCATTTGATGTGGCCAAAAAAAAAAAAGCACTGATACTTCCTTTCTGAAATTTTATCATTAAAGATTCAAGATCCAATGTTGAACTTGTTATTAATATTTATGATACAAAAATCTGCTGTAAGTCCCTTCAGATTTCCCCATAATTAAAACAGACAAGAAATGCTGCTCTTTCTCATCCATCTATGTAACATGTGTAAGTGGTAGAATATTATCTGGGTTACTATTAAATGTTCCATCACACACCTAGTCCTTATATTTCATCAAACCATCTAAACCAGATTCTGTACCAATAATTAAACTTTCATTTACATGTTCTCCACTATTGAATAGAAAAAAAAGTTGCACCATTTTAAAGAATATATACTCATTAGGAATCACGTAACCACTACTTTGTAGGGTGTATATGGGACTTGATTCTTCTTTTGCCCCCTACTTCTAACTTGCATGATTAATTTGGTCAAGATAGCATTAGAGAACTAATTGTTATATCTACAATAGATAAAAACTCAATAATTAATGCTCTGGAAGACTGTTGTGAATTACTAGCCTCCTTTTTTACATTTACTATAGCTTGGTAAACTTTTGGATTGATAAATGAAATAACTGTGCTTGTTGAAGGACAACTCATATATTATCATTTGCTAGTGTAGTATACAATCTGGCTTTACGCTCTCTTAATTGACATTTCCAGTAAGTTTTATCATCATATTTTCTATGAAGTCAACATATGTAGTTATTATTATCTACTGTTTTCAGACCACTTTGTCTACTTGTCATTGTATAGAACATTATGAAGGCTAAGATCTATGTAATATATAAATAGGAGTATTGTGACAATGGAGAAATAAAGTCAAACTGTCAACCAGTTGAAACCACACTGTCAAAATTGACTGTCAACTAGTTATTTTACCTTTTATTACAAAAGTGACTTTCAGAAAATTAGTTATGCAGTGAAAATGCTTGCAGCAAAGATGTCTATGGCAGAGATGCTTACAGCAAAAGTACCTAGAACCTTTGTTAACATGTCATTCCCACTTAAATTCCATAGCGTACACTAGGGTTCACCCTTGATGTTGTATATAGGTTTTCATCAATGTGTGTACATATACTCCTTGACCTACTAGGGAATTAAGTCCAGATTATAAAAAGAGAGAGAGACAGAGAGAAAGAGTACATGAGAACATGACATATAGGTAAGAATGCTTGAAAAGCAGTAAGGATAACGTTGGAAATACATTGTAGGGTAAAATTATCATGATTAGTGAATGTCAAGTGGAACATTTTCATGGATGATGGGAAAATGTGGGTGGTCAATTTAATTGCTCTGAGCTACCTATGGTACCTCACGCATGTTCAGAAGGGCAGAAAAGCAAGAATAAGAAATTAACATATTTATTTCCCTAATGAGCACTTCATTTCCATTTCTCCTGATTTATTTTGTGAAGAGCATCAGCATTTTGCTATCTCCACTCAGTTCAGTTCAGTCACTCAATCGTGTCCAACTCTTTGCAACCCCACGGACTGCAGCACACCAGGCTTCCCTGTCCATCACCAATTCCCGGAGCTTACTCAAACTCTTGTCCATTGAGTCAATGATNTTCCATTTCTCCTGATTTATTTTGTGAAGAGCATCAGCATTTTGCTATCTCCACTCAGTTCAGTTCAGTCACTCAATCGTGTCCAACTCTTTGCAACCCCACGGACTGCAGCACACCAGGCTTCCCTGTCCATCACCAATTCCCGGAGCTTACTCAAACTCTTGTCCATTGAGTCAATGATGCCATCCAAGCATTTCATCCTCTGTCATCCCCTTCTTCCGTTTTCAATCTTTCCCAGCATCAGGGTCTTTTCCAATGAGTCGGTTCTTCACATCAAGTCATCACACTATTAAAAACAAGGCTTCCCTTGTGGCTCAGCTGGTAAAAAATCCACCTGCAATGCAAGAGACCTGGGCTCAATCCCTGGGTTGGGAAGATCCCAAGGAGAAAGGAAAGGCTACCCACTCCAGTATTTTGGCCTAGAGAATACCATGGACTGAATAGGCCATGAGGTGGCAAAGAGTTGGACATGACTGAGCAACTTTCATCATTCATCAGTGTTCTCATATGTCTTTGCCTTTGTCTTAAATCAGACTTGCTTACTCATCATAGACCCTACATGGAATTTATCAATGTTCAAGACATTAAATATAATTTCATCTTCTGTATATTGGGTATTTTTCTCAACTATAGTCTGTTATTTTATTAGGAAATTTAATAGAAATATGAAACTGTACTTGGGCTGTATTTGGTTTCTACTTCTATTATATTCTTCATATTCAATATGTTTTTGTCAGATTCCATGATCTGAAATACTGTCTGCAGGTAATTCTTAATACTAAGAAAACTACCCAAGAAGTTTAATCAGCAAATGGACTATGTCTAGAAAAGTAAATAAATTTTTAATGAATAAAATTGGATTTTTATATTATTTAAGTAAATGTAAAGAAAATAAAACATAATTTTTAAAAATTCTGCAGTTTTCTATTGGGAGGGTGTAAAATGTTCTATATCCAAATTAAATCCTGTTACATTGTTCAGAGTGCACTTTTTATTTATCTAAGAATATAATATTGGTTATCAAATTGTGCTTGCAGAGATAAAGCTATCTTTATTAAATATCAAAGTATTAAAAATGGCTGATTGCTTTCTAGGCAATTGCATTATTTTCTCTGGGACTTCAAAAATTGTCTTGAGATTGGATTGTGTCTCTGTTGAACAATAACTACAGATAGCAATGTTTTCATTTATTGTTGAAACAGAACTTTCTTACGTTTCATTGTTTGGTTATTACATGAGGAAAAACACATCTTTTCTCCTCAACTGGAGCTTTCTTTTCATGCTTAATTTTATTTAGACTTAAACTTATAAAGCTTTCTGTAGGGATATGACTATTCCAAACATAAATGTGCTGCAGTCAATAGTTCCAATTCTTTTGGGTTTAAAATATTTATTAATTGATTAACGTGTTCTGTGATGCTAATTAATAAAATTTTAAAGTATCCTTAAGGAGAATTCTGTAGCAGAGATAACAGAAAACCATAACAAATGAGACAAATACCATCATACAGGTATGCACATTTAATATGGAACCATTTGGAGGGTTCACTTAAGTCTATTTGTTAGCAAGAGCTACAAAATAGACATGCTTTATTAAGCTTTAGGTAGAAAAATAGCAAAAGTGTTTGCCAGTGCTTCTCAGGAATCCTTGTTGATGCATTCATAGAGCTCAGTATCCCAAGACATGAAGAGATGGAAAAGAGAAAACAATCTGGAGAGGCAAATGGAGAATATCCAGTACTATAAATTTCTCTAAAATACTCTCCAAGTTTGCCTTACACATTTGTGAATGTATTTTTTTCCATATAAAATTTAGAGTTACTGTATCCAAGTTTTCTCAAAATTTGTGCTAGCATTTTTTTAATCCGAATTGCATTTAATTTACAGTTTAGTTTGGACAAATCTAAAGTTTATACTAAGTTGAACCATCTATGAACATGGTATATCTCATTATACACTTGATTCTTCCTTTTTGTTATTAATTTTTCTAATTAGGTCAATATGAATCCCTGTATTCATTCACTTTAAATTCTTATGTGATATTTTATATTTTGTATGGTCTTCATAAACCTCTATTTTCCTTAGCTGCTATTTCCTTGGATTTATTCTCCATCTTTCTGTAATACGTATAACTTCCTTTTTAAATTGATGCAGGAGCTCAGCCCAAAGATCAACCAGTTCACATTTCCTTACTCTCTCACCAAGTATTGCTACAGCAAGAAAACCTTCCAGAGGCTTCCCTGGCAGTCCAGATTCTACACTTCTACTGGAGAGGGCATAAGTTCAGTCTGTAGTTGGGGGACTAAGATCTTTGTTGTATGGCCAAAAAAAGAAAGAAAGAAAACTTTCCAGAATTGTTATGTTTCAAGAGTCACTTTTGCTGGATATTTTCTCAGTTAATTTTCTACATGTTCACAGATCTATAGGGTCCAACAGGTAAAATGCTTGCCTTCGCATGTAATTAACAAGTCTCTTTCCCATCTGGGTTTGATAACTGCCATAGTTTTAATACCTAATATCCTAATGTGATATCTGGAACTACTGTTTCCTGCTCAATCATGTTGGAACACCTCTTGTACTCTTGTCCTCAAGGCAACTTTCTACTATACACACATTGAGATGTTCTTTGTATCCTCAACTTTTCTTAAATTCTGCATAAAAACGTAGGATATGTAAATTTGTTGCTTCAGAATAATATCTGGCATGGTGTTTTCATGGGAAGTGGGGAAGGGAGGCACTAAATCCATACTAGTTTGTCTAGTAAACATTTATGTTTCTTGAGGAGGCTGTGTTCTAGAAATAAGGGAAAACATGGCACTTCACAAGCCATTCTTTGAGCAAAACATCAGAGTAGGCTTAGTTTGCCTGAAAACGCAGGTGAAAAAACCACAAAAGCAAAGTGGAGAAAAAACTCATCAGAAGGGCGTCCCAGAAACAGTGATTCAAGTAATATAAGTCTAATTATGCACTACCTCTTCCAGATCTGCCTCCAGCCTCCCCACAAGTAAACATATGCATATACCAAAGCGCTAATGAGATAGCTTGCCCCTCAGGAGAGTACTTCAAGTTTAACCCACTTGACATGGTAATAGGATCAAGCTTACTTTCTTAACTGAATGCACTTTCACTTTGCAATAATTAGCCCTTCACATATTCCAGTAAACTTAAAAAGCTTCAGTAAAGATATCTCAAATACTCATATAAGTAGAGTGTTCTTTTCATTGGATTTCATCAAGACTCTTGTGTTTATAGATGCATTTGGCAAAGCATAGATTTTATTTTTGGACTTGTTTCCAGTGTTCTTCCTCCTAATATTTACTATGTGATCTTGAGTAAGGCAGCGCTATTTTAATTGCAACATGGTAATAATCTTATCTATAATGAGTTTCTCTATAGGAGATTCACTGGCATAGAGTTGACACTCAATCCATTTTGGCTTTTTTGGTTTTGTTTTGACCTTTCTATATTCTCCTGAGTTCTAACATAACATGCTTCAATAATATATACAATATATTCATAGCTGGTAGAAAGACACTTTCAAGATATAGTTTTGTTGATACATGATCATTTCCACATGTACAAGAAAATAGTTTTAACCAAGTAGTTGCAAAGGGCATGTGGGTGGTGCTTATCAGTGGCAGTTCATCTAGTGGGAATATGGTTTTTATAGCAAGTCTAGTAGTGATTGCTGTAGCCCACTGACATAATCTGCTTCACTGTTTTTTACCTGAGACAGCAAAATTTTTTCTGTCTCTCAGTATCCTGAATATTGCAAAAAAAAATCCCCCACATTTTGCATTTTTGCTTTACTACCATGATTCAGAAATTCCATGTTTAGGGTTTCATTGAAGAGAACTCTGTGTATTTCAACTGGTTAAGGTTCTTGAAACTGCCTCAAACTGATGGGCCCTGTGGATTCCCTGTGTTGAACAGAAACACCACTTGGCCAGTCACACACAAAAAAACTTCATATTTTTCCAAAGACAAAAATAATAATGAATAGGTGAATAATTTATCTCGTTTACCTCACTACGCCTTGCAAACCTGTCCTTAACATTTCATCACTATGATTACCAGGGGATGCTCTGGGCCTCTTTTCTTATTAAGGGGTGTTTCTTTTAAATTTTTCTTTTAACTTGTCTCTCTGCTCCTTGTGTGTCCCCACCTAATTCTTTGCTGGTTTGCCATTCTGACAATCCAGTTCAGTTCAGTTCAGTTGCTCAGTCATGTTCAACTCTTTGTGACCCCATGAAGTGCAGCACCCCAGACCTCCCTGTTCATCACCAACTCCTGGAGTTTACCCAAACTCATGTCCACTGAGTCGGTGATGCCATCCAACCATCTCATCTTCTGTCATCCCCTTCTCCTCCCGCCTTCAATCTTTCCCAGCACAGGGTTTTTTCAAATAAGTCAGCTCTTCGCATCAGGTAGCCAAAGTATTGGAATCTCAGCTTCAGCATCAATCCTTCCAATGAACACCCAGGACTGATCTCCTTTAGGATGGACTGCGTGGCTCTCCTTGCAGTCCAAGGGACTCTCAAGGGTCTTCTCCAACACCACAGTTCAAAAGCATCAATTCTTCAGTGCTCAGCTTTCTTTATAATCTTTATAGTCTTTCTTTATAGTCCACTCTCACATCACAGTAGTATATGACTACTGGAAAAACCATAGCCTTGACTAGATGGACCTTTGTTGGCAAAGTAATGTCTCTGCTTTTTAATATGCTGTCTAGGTTGGTCACAACCTTCCTTCCAAGGAGTAAGCATCTTTTAATTTCATGGCTGTAGTCACCATGCTGCTGCTGCTGCTGCTGCTAAGTCACTTCAGTCGTGCTGATTCTGTGCGACCTCATAGATGGCAGCCCACCAGGCTCCCCCGTCCCTGGGATTCTCCAGGCAAGAACACTGGAGTGGGTTGCCATTTTCTTCTCCAGGGCAGGAAAGTGAAAAGTGAAAGTGAATTCGCTCAGTCGTGTCTGACTCTTCGCAACCCCATGGACTAGCCTACCAGGCTCCTCTGTCCATAGGATTTCCCAGGCAAGAGTACTGGAGTGGGTTGTCATTGCCTTCTCCAGTAGTCACCATACTTCTCCTCAAATTGTGTTACTTGTAACAGAACCAGACAGACATAAGCTACATCAAAACATAATTATTTGACTTTCTGAGGAAAAATTATTGTCAGTGTTATATATGACAAAGTTTATGTGAAATATAAAAGTCCTATTTTGTTAAAAATATTTGATAGCACATATATTTTCCAATAATAAAGGTGAAAAATTTTAAACTTTTTTTAAGGGAGAAACGTCCATTCTGATCAGATCTTCTTTGATGTATTCCATCTTACTCTTAGGAGAGCTTGTTTGGGCTTGAATGTTTCCTGCTATACTATTATTAAATGCATACTTTTATTATTATTAACATTTTTATTACTGTTACTACAGAGTTGAACTAAAAACCATAAGCATTCTCTAGTTTAATTTTCCCATTAATGCCTAATAAGTATATTTATTTACTAGAAAACAAAAATAAAACTTAAGAAGGTAATGTAACTCAAAGTGTCAGAGTTTATAACTTTACACTACTTTTTAAAGTAGAAAAATGAGGAATCAAATAGAAGTCTGTAGGATTGTAAAATATAATTTATTAGGAGTTACATTAGATTGGAAGTTGCTATGTAACACATAGAGCTCAACCTGATGCTCTGTGACAACCTGGGCAAGGGGGATGGGTTGGGTGGCAGGAGGCAGGCTCAAGAAAGAGGGGGCACATGTATACTTATGAAAGATTCATGTTGATGTATGGCAAACAACAACACAACGTTGTAAAGCAATTATCCTCCAATCAATAATAAATAATTTAAAAAATTTTTAAAGAGTACCATTAGGGTGTAACATTGTTATCAACTATACTCCAATAAAAATTTAAGAAGAGTTACATTACACTATCTCTCATTACCTTTTCATGAGCCTTAATATTAAATTAGACAGTTTAAAATTAGTCTATTGTATAGTCATAAGTTAGATAGGCCAATTTTAGAAATATTTGTCTTTAAATTTGCACATTAAGAGAGTTGTTCTGAAGTCACTCAGGTATTTCAACTGAAATATGACAACAAAAATGAAACAAAATGAAAGTATAACAAAAATTCCTCAGCAACACCATGTTCTGAACTTTAAAAGATAAAATGACAATTAATTTTTAATTTCAACTAGCATTCTAAATTATATATTGCATCATTTTTGAAAAATAGTTTCTTCACCAGTGTTTAGTACAAAAAATTTTTTTAGTTGTAGCTTTCTAGAGATAAGAACTGGTCAGCTGTATTAAATACCATAGAAAGATCAGTTAGGATGAGACTGACTATCAAGACATGGAACAATTTCAACAGAGTCACGAGAGCTGATTCCATATTGGTGAGTGACTAGAACTGAGAAAGTGGTGACAATTAGTGTCGATGATTATTTGATGCTGAAGGAAGAAGAGAGGAGGTGATTTGTAACAGCTTATGGTCACAGGCAAGTAGTATCAGGGAAGGCTTGATTGTGCTAGTAAACAAGGAGGACATTCCCTAGAAGCAATCAGAACCCAGATACATGGAGAAAAACACAGGAACAGCAAGGAAGTATCTAGAAGGGATCCTAGAGAGGGAAACTGGGTATAGCTTAGAAGCATAATGAAAGAAATATAAAGAGGCATTCCTCACCTCCACATTGAAACCAGAAGAAAAATCAGCTTGTGTGTATTGGAAGAAGTCCAAACTGAGAAACCACAAATGGAACACACACCTGCATAAGCTTTAGTTCAGTTCAGTTCAGTCACTCAGTCATGTCCGACTCTTTGCGACCCCATGAACTGCAGCACGCCAGGCCTCCCTGTGCATCACCAATCCCGGAGTTCACTCAGACTCACGTCCATCAAGTCAGTGATACCATCCAGTCATATCATCCTCGGTCGTCCCCTTCTCCTGCCCCCAATCCCTCCCAGCATCAGAGTCTTTTCCAATGAGTCAACTCTTCGCATGAGGTGGCCAAAGTACTGGACTTTCAGCTTTAGCATCATTCCTTCCAAAGAAATCCCAGGGCTGATCTCCTTCAGAATAGACTGGTTGGATCTCTTTGCAGTCCAAGGGACTCTCAAAAGTCTTCTCCAACACCACAGTTCAAAAGCATCCATTCTTCGGCGCTCAGCCTTCTTCACAGTCCAACTCTCACATCCATACATGACCACAGGAAAAACCATAGCCTTGACTAGACGGACCTTAGTCGGCAAAGTAATGTTCTGCTTTTGAATATGCTATCTAGGTTGGTCATAACTTTTCTTCCAAGGAGTTTTCTAAGGCCCACTTGACTTCACATTCCAGGATGTCTGGCTCTAGATGAGTGATCACACCATCGTGATTATCCGGGTAGTGAAGATCTTTTTTGTACAGTTCTTCCATGTATTCTTGCCACCTCTTCTTAATATCTTCTGCTTCTGTTATGTCCAGACCATTTCTGTCCTTTATCGAGCCCAACTTTGCATGAAATGTTCCCTTGGTATCTCTAATTTTCTTGAAGAGATCTCTAGTCTTTCTCATTCTGTTGTTTTCCTCTATTTCTTTGCATTGATCACTGAAGAAGGCTTTCTTATCTCTTCTTGCTATTCTTCGGAACTCTGCATTCAGATGCTTATATCTTTCCTTTTCTCCTTTGCTTTTTGCTTCTCTTCTTTTCACAGCTATTTATAAGGCCTCCCCAGACAGCCATTTTGCTTTTTTGCATTTCTTTTCCATGGGGATGGTCTTGATCCCTGTCTCCTGCATGTAATTAATTGCAATCACTTCACATGTGAACACTTTACAGTGTTTTACAAGGTTCACTGGATCCTTACAATATCCCTTGGAGGTGGGTAGGGCAGAAACAATTACTGTCCCTCTAATTGTTGAGAAACTAAGGTATTATTGGGCTTCCTAGGTGGCACTAGAGGTAAAGAACTCACCTGCCAATGCAGGAGACATAAGAGATGTGGGTTCAATTCCTGGATCAGGAAGGTCCCATGGAGGATCCCACTCCAGTATTTTCTCCTGGAGAATTCCATGGATAGAGGAGCCTACGGTCCATAGGGTTGCAAAGATTTGAACATGAAGGAAGCCACGTAGCATGCATGCAAGGAACCACCTAAAGAACATAGATGCTAAAGTAGAATAATATTCCCAGTTTACGTAAAACTCCTGGTTCAGTGTCTATTTCATTACAATATACCCCTAACTTGCACGCCCCATTAGGGACATACTGACACTAGACAAAGTCACAGCAAGATGTATGTCCTACTCAGGCAAAGTCCTTAATGTTCTTTGAATGGTTCACAGAAGTCACTTCCATAATAGATGGCATTTCAGCTTTCTCTCTGGCCACACAGATGAACAAGGTGTGATAATGACTTTCTCATTATTTTAGGAACATATTTGCATTTGTAATGATAAAGCTCCTACCAGGCACCAAAACCATGGAGACAACTGTCTGAATTAATTATATTTGTTTGGCTGATTAGATAAAAAATGCAAACATAAACCATCAAGCTACTTTAAGATTATTTAATCCTTCACCTGAAAGGGAAATGGGCCTCTGAAGTTGTTCTTTTAATCTCAAAAAATAGATCATTAAATCAAGCAGCTGAAAAAGTCTTTTAAAAATTATGCTCCCTCCCCCCTCCTAAAATTCTTGCATTTTCTCAAGTGTCTGAAATAAGCATATCAATCTACATAATATCAGGTTTTGTTTACTAATTTGCAGTTACCCTAGATTAGCCTGCTCAATTTTCATGAGCCATGCCCCATGCCTCTATGGGAAGTGATGGCTTTAACCGGGTTCATTTAGTAGATAGCAACTTTGAAGTGGGGACAAGTGCAGCTAAAAAATCATCCCCCTGAAGTTCTCAAAGTATACAATTAGCCTTGCAGATACATTCTGTCCACACCTACTCTTTAATGATCCCTGAGTCCTTAGTAAGCAAGGTAGTACCACAACCCTCCTTCTTTTATGCACCAGTTGCCAGGTCATCTTCAGTTTCCTGAGTACTATAAAGAAGTCCAAATATGGCCAATACCTTTGCACTGCTTGGAAACTTTTGCGTAAGTTGTCTTGCTTATCAATGAAGAGTAACTCCCAGAGTGGGAGCAGTGGTCTAAAGCCTTATCATGTCTCCTTTACAACACCTCTGGGACTTCGCTGGCAGTCCAGAGGTTAAGACTCCATGCTCCCACTGCAGGAGGTGTGGTTTAATCCCTGGCTGGAGAACTAAGATCCCACATGCTGCAGGACACGGCCAAAAAAATTACAATATCTTCCATTCCTTCACCCACCATACTTTATTCTAAAGTAAAAGTCAAATTTATCTTTTTTCTGCTTAAAACCTTTCAAGGGCTCCTGTCACCTATCGGATAAGAATCCAGACTTAATACAGCTCCAATCCATCTCCCAACTCCATCTGCTATTTTCTCCTCTTATCTGGCATTACAAAAACATCACCAATCTATGTATTGAACATTACACTGGAATCTATGTATTGAACATTACACTGGATTTCTATATAGGTGCCATTTTCCTTGTTTATAGTATCATAGATACAGATTTCATACCAGTTCTTAAAATATATAATGGTCACTTTCCACTGGGCTTAAAGTCATTAAACAGAATCTTCCAAGACAGGAGTGGGTGCGGGAAGAGGGAGTTGCATGTGTGCATGCGTGTATATTTTCTTGGGATATATTTGAACACTAATTAGCAATAAATTAAATTCTGAGTAACTTTTTTGAGAAAAAATGGAAGGCTCTAATTGGGGCCGTCCCTTTTCACGCAAAAAAATTTTACTCAGAATTCAATTATTATTATTAATGTAATTATTAATAAGGATATACCATTTTAAGAAAGTGAAAGAGTCAGCAGCATTGCTAAGAAATTCCCCTCTGTAGACCAACACAGGTCACACTAGGCTCTACTGCAGAAGTGCTTCAGTGATAACAAGAGTAGGATAGGGTAAGAAATCAGAAAAAAATCAGTCTCAGTTCCTATACTGAGTAGCAAGGGTGATATGACATCCAGAACTACGTCATTTATAGAGTCATAAATATGCAGGTCAGGAAGCAACATAGAACTGGACATGGAACAACAGACTGATTCCAAATAGGAAAACAAGTGCATCAAGGCTGTATATTGTCACCCTGCTTATTTAACTTATATACAGAGTACATCATGAGAAACGCTAAGCTGGAGGAAACACAAGCTGGAATCAAGATTGCCGGGAGAAAGGTCAATAACCCCAGATATGCAGATGACACCACCCTTATGGCAGAAAGTGAAGAGGAACTAAAAGCCTCTTGATGAAAGAGAAAGAGGAGAGTGAAAAAGTTGGCTTAAAGCTTAACATTCAGAAAACGAAGATCATGGTACCTGGTCCCATCACTTCATGGGAAATAGATGGGAAAACAGTACAGTGTCAGACTTTATTTTGGGGGGCTCCAAAATCACTGCAGATGGTGA
>SJYT01034201.1:138849-166342 GCA_006410635.1 Cephalophus harveyi | reverse complement strand
GGCCAGGGGCTTCAGTAAGCACACAGTAAGTTGCCCCAGTATCTAAAAGGAAATAGATGGATCGGCCCCCAACAGTTATTAATACCCAGGGTTCCTCAGGTGTAATTAGGATGGGAGCTTGTGTGGGGACCTCTGGGCACCTTCAGTCCTGATTGTCTTGAGAGTCTGACCCTGGAGACCTACGTCTATACAGTAGGAAAAGGTAAATAATTGAATAATTTGAGGATTGTTGAATATAGGGTACAAAACAACATTGATATGTGCCTACCTGAAGCAGCATCGTGTCTTATCAGGTTGATGAGGGCATATGAGGACCAGGCAACAGATGGAGTCCTAGCCAAGGAAGGACTAGTTAAGTGGGTATAGTGGGTCCATGTACCCACTTGGTGGATATTTCTCCGATTCTTGAGTGTATAACTAGAGTAGATATCACTTGTCATTAGCACAACAACCACACTGCTTCCTTGAACAGTGTGTTGAGAGCTATCATCATAGTGGGGAAGACCAATTAGAAGCCTCTAAAATTGCCTCCCCTTCTCAATGAGAAATGAAGATTGAAACAGTGTAATATGCTAGGGGAAAAGACAGAAATTCAGGTTACCATTAAGAACCTAACAGATGAAGGAGATGTGCATTTTGTTGTATTTCTATTTAAATCACCAGCCTGGCCCCTTCATATCACTGGGAGATGACAGGGAAATAATACAATATATTGATCATGCCATGATAATCAGACCAAAGAGCAAGAAATGGTGAGCATATTGGAGGCTTCATTAGAATATATACATCCTGCTGCTGCTGCTGCTAAGTCACTTCAGTCGTGTCCAACTCTGTGTGACCCCATAGACAGCAGCCCACCAGGCTCCCCCATCCCTGGGATTCTGCAGGCAAGAACACTGGAGTGGGTTGCCACTTCCTTCTCCAATGCATGAAAGTGAAAAGTGAAAGTGAAGTTGCTCAGTCATGTCCGACCCTCAGCGACCCCATGGACTGCAGACTACCAGGCTCCTCCGTCCATGGGATTTTCCAGGCAGGAGTACTGGAGTGGGGTGCCATTTGCCTTCTCCAATATACATACTAGTTGGTAATATAAACCCTGTGATGATTCACATTCTTTAAAAAATTAGGTATGCTACGATCTGGAGCATACCTGGACATCTTCTCCAAAATAAAAATATTGCATCTTGCTTCTTCCATCATGAAGAAGGAAGCCCAGTGTTTAAAAACCTTTTAAGTTTTACTACATAGCTTATCTCATACCTGAGAAAGCTGCTTCAAGCCATGTACTGGGTCCAGGAAAGGCTAATAGATTTGAGTTGGGTCTAGAGTAGGAAAAAGCTCTTCAGCAGGTTAAGGTTCTGACTCTGTACCTTGGACTCTTTCTTCACTCAGGCCTTATGTTATTACAAACATCAGTGCTGAAAGATAAAGATGCTAAAAGGAACCTACAGGATAGACCCATTGAGAGAATCACAATACAGACTCCTAGGGTTCTGAGGCAAATTTATCCCATTTTTAGTACAAAAGGATAGACATCAGCTCTAAATATTCATTGTGGCTATGGGAAGAGATAGAACATCAGATCACACATCAGTTACCATAGAACTAGAAGTATCCATCATTTGCTGGGTATGTCATATCTACCAAGGACTGGTCCAGCAGCAAGTCATCATATGATAGAAGCAGTAATCTGAGGTAAAGAGCAAGAAGGACCAAGGCACAAATGAGTGATACACACACACACACACACACACACACAAGCAATCTAGGTCCCATCCCCTCATGACACATCCTCCATCATTGCAATAGTTCCCTAAATTCATACCTATGCCCATATAGAATATGCCTTATGAATGATTGATGAATGTCCATTCAGTACTTAGGTAATTTAATATAAGGCAAAAATGGATGACTGTAGCCCTATGTACAGTCCTTAGGGAAACCTGTTGAGGGGCATCTTCCCAAGGGCTGGAAATTTATGTGAAGCAACTGATGATTCACTTTGTATGAATTCAATTTGTAGTCTGGGATTAGAATGGGCTTCCCCAGTGGCTTAGCCAGTAAAGAATCCAACTGCCAGTGCAGGAGATGTAAGAGACACGAGTTCAATCCCTTCGTCAGGAAGATTCTCTGGAGAAGAAAATGGCAATCTGCTCCAGTAATCTTGCCTGGAAAATTCCATGGACAAAGAGCCTGGTGGGCTGCAGTCCATGGAGTCACAGAGTCAGACATGATTGACCATGCACGAATATGTATAATGGGATTAGAATACATGTAGACTTGTGCTGTGGTGAATAACTTGGAAGACAGGTTAGAAGTCTGGAAGGAAAAAAAATAGGAAGAGACCGAAGAGGACGAGTGTAGAGGGATGGGACTAGAATTCATTTCATGCTATGAATGAGCATAAAGCAAGCTACTGTGGTATTATATGTTATTGTCTATCAGAGCACCCACTACAAAGAGACCATAGAATGCATGAGAGTTCACTGTTGGTATTGTATTGGGTTGACAAAAAAGTTCATTTGGATTTTTCCAAACCATCTTATGGAAAAACTTAAACAACTTTTTGGTCAACCCAATATATTTTATGGTTTTTTGGCAAATGATACGTATCCATCATTATAGTATCATACAGAGTATTTTAACCACCTTAAAAATACTGTTTTACCTTCATCTTCCACCTCCACCTCTTCAAGCCCTGGCCACCCTTTTAATGTCTCCATAGTTTTGCTTTTTCCATAATGTCATACCGTTAGACTCATCAAGTATTTAGCCTTTTCAGACTGGCTTCTTTCAGTCAATAAAATGTATTTAAGATTTTTCCATGTCTTTTCATAACTTGATAGCTCATTTCATTTCAGTGCTGAATGGTTAACTTTTCACTGTCTGGATTATCAGAGTTTAATATTCCCTGTCTGATAATTCTAGCATCCCTGTCATTTCTTACTCTCTATCTTCGAATTGTGGGTTTGTTGTTGTTGTTTTTTTGCCTTTTGGTATGCCTTGTAATTTTTTTCTTGATAGCTCATCATGAAGTACCAAGTAAATGGGATTGCTGCAAATAGGCCTTTAGTAACATAATAGTGAGGTATGGGGAAAGGAAGGGCTATATACTCCTATGATTAGGTCTTAATCTTTTAGTGAGATTATCCCTCTGGAAAATGAACTTCACAAGTTTTGCTTTGCTTTTTTGTTTTCCCTCCCCTTAGGGAGAAAGGTTTACTAGAGTAGGCTGGAGTGGGCATTTCTTTCCCTCCTCCCAGGTCACTTAGGCTTTGATAATACCTAACATCAGGTTCTGGTTAACCAGTTTCCCCTCAGGGTAGGCCTTGATAAAAATAGAGAACTGTGGTGTATTTCAAAATGGTTCCTTTCCCCTTTCTTGCTGCCAGAAGCCCAAAAGGATTTCTCTCTGATATTTACTATAGGAATCTGTTTGAGTTCCTGGATGAATAGCTCACAGTATTGTAGGGCCTCCCCTATGAGAGAGTCCCCCTGGAGCTTTTATCTCTTAGACTTGTTGGAGCCTCCAGCAATTCATCAGTTATAGTTCAGGGTTTCCTACCAGGCTCTGGTTCCTGTAGCAGTTTTCACTGTTGGCTCTCTGCTCCATAAGCTGGGAATCCCTGTATTTTCCTTTCTCTTCAATCTTGGGGCCTGTGGTTTACCCCATGTCTTCTTCTCCCTTAGGGACCCAGGGAGAGTTGTTGATTCTTTTAGTCTGTTTAGCTTTCTACTTGTTAGGATGGCATGGCAACTACTAGTCCTTTGCATGCAAGACTGGAAGACTGCCTTATATCTTAAAAGGGGCAACAATTCATTTCGGTACATATTTTAGGTATGAGTTTAACCTTTCTGCTTTAAGGACTGCAGTCAGTACCACTAACTGAGGAGCATATAAAGTGTCTGATCCACTGAAATATCCTTTGATATACAAATGAGTCAAAAAGGATCCACTTTATAGTAAAAGAGGTAGGAGAGTGGACATATGACCATTATTAGATCCCTGGCTCATTTCTCATACCACATAGGCTGAAGCTGCTTTACATAGAGTGATGAAATGGTCCATGAAAGGCTCAACAGAATGGCCAGCTCAGGAGTGATATTTTTATACAACTTTCCAGGTATCAGTGTACATTAAATCAGGGGTCCTTAACCTACAGGATCTAATGCCTGGTGATCTAAGGTGAAGCTGGTATAATAATAATAGAAATAAAGGGCACAATAACTGTAATGGGCTTGAATCATCCTGAAACCATCACCTCTGCCCCTAGTACATGGAAAAGTTGTCTTCTACAACACAGGTCCCTGGTGCCACAAAAGGGTGGGCACCACTGCTTGAAGTCAATAACCTTTAGAAATTGATGTGCATGTCCCCTTCCTCAAAAGCAAGAATGCACAAGTCTTGGAACTGAGGGGTAAAAGCATGAGTGACCCCATTTACCAACAATTCCAGTGACCTACTGGGGGAATGGGCTCCACAGTGTTAGATGTCCTTGCTTCCGAATTGAGAATCCCTCTGCCAGGAGACACAGCAGGAGTCCTGATAGATGATAAGCTACCTGGAAACTTCTGGAGTCTCTGTCAAGGAACCAGCAGGGAAGGCTAACTCTGATCATCAGGAGGAAGTAAGGTTGTTGTTACACAATGGGAACAGAAACTACACTCAGGGTACCCACTTCAGTATCTGAGTCCTCCCTTGACATAAAAATTATGATGTTAAGTAGACAAGTGCAGCAAAATCAGTCAGAGAAAGAGCACAGACCCCTCAAGAGAGCCTTCAGCCATAACACAAGCTGCCACTATTCCAAGAACTGGCCTCAAGGAAATGGGAACAAACTGACCTTGGAGCTGAAGAATAACTGTACAATCAAGATGATGCTGATAAGACCATGGAGATCAATTTCAAGATGACTATCAGAGCTGACAGTGCTGTTTCTGCATGTAGCCCCCTCCCTCAGCCTATAAAAGCTCTTGCCCATGGATTGTTGGGGATGGGAGGAAGTTGGCCTTTGCTCAAGTGTCCATCCTTCCTTCCCTCTCCCCCTGGATTTCCCAGCATCAGAAATCAGAATGAAAGAAAGGAAGGAAAGAAGGGAGGAAGGAAGGAAGAGGGTCTTGGTCACAACAGCAGGTAAACTTCTACTACCTACAGAGATAATAACCAAGGGTAAGGAAAATAGAAAATAGATGATGGAGGAGAGAGAAAGTATCAATTGTGGTCATTAGATGAGTTGTAGCACGACATCTATTCACCTAGAAAACTCCTCTTAACTTCCCTGGGAAGATAGGGCCATCAGAATCCTAAATGAGTTGCTCCCAAAACTAGATTCTCTAAGAAGTGGATCTAAGTAACACTAGGATGGATCATGGCAAATCTTAGTTCTCCCTTCACACGTCAATTTAAATATTGTTTCCTAAATGAAACCACTACACACCACTCCATCTACACCCAGTCTACTGGAAATTTTATGTTAGATCCCTGGGTTTTTCATTCACAGTAGTTTTCATAGTCTGTAGGTGTTTCTTGTTTATTTGTAACATCTACGTCTTGCACTACACTCTAAGGTTCAAAATTATATACCAGGAATTAAGTCTGTAGTAACTATATGTATATTTACATTGCATCTCAGCCTATGGGCCTTTTTCCAATAAGTATTTAGAAATTTATGTCATCATCATGAAAAGTGAAAGTGTTAGTTGCTTAGTTGTGCCTGGCTTTTTGTAACCCCATGGACTATAGCCCACCAGGCTCCTCTGTCCATTGAATTCTCTAGGCAAGAACACTGGAGTGGGTTGCCATTTCCTACTCCAGGGGATCTTCCTGAACCAGGGACTGAACCCAGGTCTCCTGAATTGCAGGCAGATTTTTTACTGTCTGAGCCACCAAGGAAACCCATAGGCCATAATTAAATCCACCCTGCAATCAGAAAAATTTCTTGTTGGCAATACATCCTCCTTTGACTAATTCTTATACAAAATGGCCATGAGAATGTGGCCCATAAAAGGATTTGATCTAATCTTTTCACATAAACCACATGGGTAAACACATCTCCCCTTGTGTTTTTAATGCCATAACATACATGCTCTCCAGGCACACCACAAAAGAGATCTGAGGATATGGATTGCAGATGGCGACAAGTTCATCAGACACTGATATTAACTTCTGTTTAGATATATGATTGCTCCAGACCTGGAAACCTGCCACATAGTATGACCTCTGCTTTTATTTTGTGGTTCCTTTGCTCAGGCAGATGATATTAATGCAATTTCTGGTTGGCTCCTGACCATGGCAAGATTATTTGATGTTCAAGTACATAAGACAAAGTGGTGACTTAATATTGTACAAGAATATAACGTTAAAGAAAATGCCTGTCTGTTCTGTTACTGTGTTGTTAAAACATCTCTCCAACATCTCCTTCAGCTGAAAACCGAAGTCTTGAAAATAAAATATTTCTTGGGCAAATAGTACAATGAATCATCTCGGGTTTACAAAGCTAGACCGTGTGCGTGTGTGTGTGTGTATGTGTGTGTGTGTGTGTTGTACATACACTGGGTAGTTGAATAAATCTCTTAGTCTGCTCCAGCATGACACTATGGGACAGAGAGTAGGATCAAGAAATGGTGCAGAACCCTGTGCTAAAGATGAGATGGGAAGATCAAGCTGAACAACTAGAACAGGTGCTTCCATGGAAGCAGAACTAATACAAGAGACAGAAGAGAAACAAACAAAAAAATGTAATAAGAACTTTTGCTCAATTAGAGCACAAAGAGAAGCTTCTGGAATTAAAGAACTGAGTGGAATTAAAGCTCTTCCACAGAACTGTAAATGCCCTAAGGGACAAAGGATAAACTGTCTCATTGTGTTTGTAAGCCCAATTCTCAACACAGTATCTGACATAGGAAATACTCAACAAATGAACTGAATGGCAAAGATTTCTTGAGTGAGACCTATAAGTAGCAGCCCCCAAGACACAGAGGAACCTGAATAGAGCCTGTTCCTATTGCACCTGAAAAGAATCAGGCATATGGCTTTGAACAGCTTACTTTTACAATGACTCCTTCTTTTATAAGACACTTGGCCTTTTGTGAGTGTAGCTACAGCTGTCTCTGAAAATGGCAACATCTGATCCTAAGGCCTAGAATATAAAGCACTTGAAAATGTCACTCATTTAAGGTTACCCACTGATGCTAAGAGCTTAGGGGAAAAAATAGGCAGATCTGGTGAAGGAAAAGAGCAGTCAAACAACCATTTTTATGAATCATGAAGAACAGGAATGCTTGCTTTATGCCAGAGAATTTGCAGGCGGTGGGGGGCAGGGTGGGGGCGGAATTATAAATGGGTTTTCATTTTAGAAAATACATGGTCAGCTGAAGAACAACACATATGATAGAATTGTTTATCTCTTTCTAAAAGAAATGTAACCAAGGGACTGTGTGATAGATGACTGTTTATGATTCTAAAACATGGTAGGACCAGAATCACTGAAGGTTGTATTAGAGGTGATTTCATAGATAAAAATATGATTAGGGTGATGGTCCCTCATCAGACAATCTTGTAAGGTCCAAATGCCCACTCCATTCTTTTTTAATAATATAGTCTCATTTGTAAAATGGGATTGTTGTGGCACATACCTCACTGAGTCATTTGGTGAATTAATGCTGCACATAAAGCCTAGAAAAATGATAAAAAAAAAAAAAAGAATAAACATTCCAACCAAGTTAAAACTTCATTTTACTGATTGGCATCTTGACGCCCATCCATTAGAACATTTCTGAAGCATCTTGAATGCTTTATGTGTCATGTACCTGGGAAGTGGGAGAGAAATGGGGGAAATCAGAGCATAACCTTTGCCTTAATTAGAATCATACAGTTTTGAGATAAAGCCTGATTACAAAAACTTAGAGATATCAACTCTGAATGGAAGGAAAAGCAAATAGTAAGGGATATCCAGAAGTAAATGCTTAATTCTGCCTGGAGTGGTCAGAAAGAATTTTCTAAGGCAGAAGGAATATGATCTGTGGCCTGATAGGTGAGTAGGGATTTGCTTCATTATAATGATGGAGAGGAGATTCTGGCCAGAAAGAAAAGCCTGGCATAAAGGATGCACAGTCATCTTTCAGTATCCAATGGGGAATGGTTCCAGGATGTGTAGATACCAAAATCTATGGATGCTCAAGTCCCTCATAGAAAATGACACAGTACAGTTGGCATTCTGTATATGCAGGTCCTAAATCTGCAGGTACAGATTGCCAATGTGAAGACATATTCTGGCAACCTCATTTTCACAGATTGTGTGAGGATGCACCAGAAAGTTCTGCAGAGCTTCCTGCTTTGTGTCTTCTGTGCAAGGATGGAGTCCTTACATTTCGCTCACTAAGTATATTTAACTTTTCATACTGAAATGCTCTCAGATTATCAAAAGAAGTGCAGAAATAGTACCAAGCTTCTAAAAATACATTTCAGACATTTCTCCCAAATGTTAATGTATTGTACATTCATAGTCAATATGAAATGATCAAATTATTAGTGACTGAGCTAAATTTTTAGAATCTTAGTTTTGCATATTTTAAGTGTGTGACTCAACTAACATACTATAGGCTATTATCTTTATAAATTTGGGGATAACTTTTTTGGATGTCTAAATTATATGCTGTTTGGGTGACAAATGTAAAACATTTTCTGGACTACAAAAAGTTTGTAATCAATTGTTGAATGAATATTATAAAGAAATGACTCTCCCTGTCACTAATCATAGTGAAGATGCCTCCTTATTGCCTTGGTGGTAATAATAAACATGTATGACTCACAGAAAGATAAAACTTGCTCAATATCAACATGAAAGAACACAGGACTTTTTGACATGTATCTGGTTGAAGAATTGATGCTTTCAAATTTTGGTGGTGGAGATTATTGAGGGTCTCTTGGACTGCAAGGAGATCAAACCAGTCAATCCAAAAGGAAGCCAATCCTGAATATTCATTGGAAAGACTGATGCTGAACTTGAAAGTTCCAATGCTTTGGCCATCTGATGAGAAGAGGCAACTCATTGGAAAAGACCCTGATACTGGGAAAGACTGAGGGCAGGAAGTGAAGGGAGCAAAAGAGGATGAGATATTTGGATGGCATCACTGACTCGATGGACATGAATTTGAGCAAACTGTGGGAGATTATGAAGGATAGCAATGTCTGGAGGGCTGCAGTCCATGAAATCACAAAGAGTCTGATACAACTTAGCAACTAAACAATAACTGGTCCTCAAACCAGCTGATTGAGAATACTAGTCTTAGGCTTCACATAGTATTTCCTTGTCTAAGAATCGCTGGATTTTTTATTTGGCTCATACTTTGTAAGTATAAATTCTGATTCAAGTTTGTTTTTTTCACATTAAGTGTATGACATAGTTTTTGAAATAGTTCCCAGTAATGCCCACTTCCTGGCATTCAATTCATGTAGCTCTTCTTACCCTCCAAGTATTTGCTGGACCTAGCAAATTTCTTCAGTCAAGTAGAATGTGACCAAAGTAATGAGCCATAACTTCTGAGGCAAAAGAAGGGCAAATTCTTTCTCTCTTTTAGGATGGCCATGTTCTCCTGCCCTGACACTTGCAGCACCAAGTTCTCTAGCATTTGGACTCTGGGAATTATACCACCTGTTCCCCAGGTTTTCAGGCCTTTTCAGGGGCTTGGACTGAATTATATGACTGGCTTTCCTGGTTCTCCAGCTTAAAGATGGTAGACAGTGGGCTTCAAGCCTCCATAACTGTGTGAGCCAATTTCTATTATAAATTTCTTCTTATCTATATCTACCCATCTATCCATCTCCTATTGGTTCTGTTTCTCTGAACGCCCATAAAAATATTGCTTACAAAATGCTTTTGATGTTTAGAACCTCACAAAACCATAAAACCTGCAAAGCAAAATAAAAGACCAGGTAACAACCTGACATCATTTAGTATGGTAAGCTAAAATGCTGTTTTGTTTCCAGTCACAGAACTTTTACTGGCAACTTACACATATGACCAGTCACTAAAACCAAAAACATGGAACTGTGCAGGGTGTCACTGAAGAGAAAGGAGCAGACAGGCCTTCTTAGTATCCTCTGTCCCCAAAGGTCTCCAAACAGCAGTCTGCATGACTGATTTACTTGAATACCAAACCTCTCGATGTTTTCTCAAAACCAAGAGGAATTTTAGATTTCATTTGTTTGTATTTCATTTGAGTGAAATACTCTCCAAGATGTATTAACCACTTTGGAAAAATGCAGATTCTGAAATTTTATGGGCTTCCCTGATAGCTCAGCTGATAAAGAATCTACCTGTAATGCAGGAGACCCCGATTCAATTCCTGGGTTGAGAAGATCTGCTGGAGGAGGGATAGGCTACCCACTTCAGTATTCTTGGGCTTCGCTGGTGACATTAAAATGCTGTTTTGTTTCCAGTCACAGAACTTTTACTGGCAACTTACACATATGACCAGTCACTAAAATCAAAAACATGGAACTGTGCAGGGTGTCACTGAAGAGAAAGGAGCAGACAGAGGCCTTCTTAGTATCCTCTGTCCCCAAAGGTCTCCAAAGAGCAGTCTGCATGACTGATTTACTTGAATACCAAACCTCTCGATGTTTTCTCAAAACCAAGAGGAATTTTAGATTTCATTTGTTTGTATTTCATTTGAGTGAAATACTCTCCAAGATGTATTAACCACTTTGGAAAAATGCAGATTCTGAAATTTTATGGGCTTCCCTGATAGCTCAGCTGATAAAGAATCTACCTGTAATGCAGGAGACCCCGATTCAATTCCTGGGTTGAGAAGATCTGCTGGAGGAGGGATAGGCTACCCACTTCAGTATTCTTGGGCTTCGCTGGTGACTCAGACAGTAAAGAATCCCCCTGCAATGTGGGAGAACTGGGTTTGATTCCTGGGTTGGGAAGATCCCCCAGAGAAGGAAATGGTTACCCACTCCAGTATTCTTACCTGGAGAATTCCATGGACAGAGGAGCCTGCAGGCTACAGTCTATGGGGTTGCAAAGTGTCGGACACGACTGAGCAACTTTCACAGAAATTTTAAAGGCTAGCTTGATTTTCCACTTGGCACAAATGATTTAGGAGTAGCTAACAGAATGGGAAATTCTGAAAGAGATGGGAATACCAGACCACCTAACCTGCCCCTTGAGAAATCTGTATGCAGGTCAGGAAGCAACAGTTAGAACTGGACATGGAACAACAGACTGGTTCCATATAGGAAAAGGAGTATGTCAAGGCTGTATATTGTCACCCTGCTTATTTAACTTATATGCAGAGTACATGAGAAATGCTGGGTTGGAAGAAGCACAAGCTGGAATCAAGATTTCTGGGAGAAATATCAATAACTTCAGATATGCAGATAACATCACCCTTATGGCAGAAAGTGAAGAGGAGCTAAAAAGCCTCTTGATGAAAGTGAAAGAGGAGAGTGGAAAAGGGCTTAAAGCTCAACATTCAGAAAACGAAGATCATGGCATCTGGTCCCATCACTTCATGGAAAATAGATGGGGAAACAGTGGAAACAGTGTCAGACTTTATTTTTTGGGACTCCAAAATCACTGCAGATGGTGATTGCAGCCAGGAAATTAAAAGATGCTTACTCCTTGGAAGGAAAGTTATGACCAACCTAGATAGCACATTCAAAAGCAGAGATATTACCTTGCCAACAAAGATCCATCTAGTCAAGGCTATGGTTTTTCCTGTGGTCCAGTATGGATGTGAGAGTTGGACTGTGAAGAAGGCTGAGCCCTGAAGAATGGATGCTTTTGAACTGTGGTGTTGGAGAAGACTCTTGAGAGTCCCTTGGACTGCAAGGAGATCCAACCAGTCCATCGTAAAGGAGATCAGTCCTGGGTGTTCATTGGAAGGACTGATGTTAAAGCTGAAATTCCAATATTTTGGCCACCTCATGTAAGGGTTGACTCTTTGGAAAAGACCCTGACGCTGGGAGGGATTAGCGGCAGGAGGAGAAGGAGACGACAAAGGATGAATGGCTGGATGGCATCACCGACTCGATGGACATGAGTTTGGGTAAACGCCAGTAGTTTGTGATGGACATAGAGGCTTGGCATGCTGCACTTCATGGGGTCGCAAAGAGTCTGACACGACTGAGCAACTGAACTGAACTGAAGCATTATTCAAGCTGCCTAGACTTTCAAAGTTCCTGAAGGATGACATATTTCCTCCCTACCCTCTGTTCTTGCTAACACACTCGCTTCTCCATATCTCCTGCACACCAGGAACCACTACTTCGAGGAAAAATTGGAACACAGCAAACTTCTTTTGAATCTTGGACCAAGGCACACTATTTCTGGTAGAGAGAATTCCCAAGATGCTTGGAATCTGAGCATGACTTATATTTGGCATTTGAGCTTTGTGTTTAATAGCTGGGCAATTTGCACTTTGGGAGAGAGAGTACATTTTCTTTTTCTAGCCAGTGTGTGTGACTTTTGCCTTGTCTATTGAGTTGTCCAAAAGGTTCATTTGGGTTTTTCTATAAGATGTTATAGGAAAAACCAGAATGAACCCTTTGGGCAACCGATACTTTGTAAAGAAACCTCTTTTTCCTTCCATCTGCTCTATCAACAAATAACCAATGACCAGTGGCATTTGGATTAATGGCTTGCCCTGAGATGAAATATATTACTCCAAAATTATTCTAGAATTCTGACTTGCAAGTAAGAATATTCATAGTGGAGTCCTTACTCTTTTTTTTTCCTTAAGATATATTTGGGACTCTACATTTCCAGGTCCCCTTTTCCAAGTTGTAGCATGAAAAGTTTGAGTTTATAAGAAATACATTTTTCTTTTAGATATGGTGATATTCTCACATGGGAATTATTTTTAGTTTCTGTTAGTTCAGGAATGATCCACATTTGCAAAGTGTCTGAAAGATAGTGGGAATAGAAATTCTGTATTTCTAAATCCATTGTTAAAATTACCAGTGGATCTGAACAACCAGTTACTTTAAGATGAATTTAGTTTATTTGATACCTGCCACTAGAATTTAAATATCAATTTCAAAACACTTTTAGAACTAGTAAATTAGCACATTAGGTGAGCTGATTCCTTTCAGCAACTTTTAAGCAAAAATAAAAAAAATCTCAGTATATTATGGTCTGTGGCTTTGAAAAAATGCTTACATTTCATTATCGTACTATTCACTCTCCTTTGCATTTATGAATATTCTAGGAGAAACAGGGCAGAAGGTGGACTTTTAAAAAACTTGATCTTTATTTACATTCAATTTGAATAAGCTTCTATTTAAACAGAGAAAGTAGGTTTCCAATTTTAAAACACTAATGAATAAGAAAAATGAAGATAATGCTATGTTTATTCTATTTGGTGGTAATGTGGAATGCTATTGGAGGTGTTTCTTTGTCATTTTAATCCCAGGAGGCTTTTTTTTTTTTAGACAATTTCTGCCACCTGTATTCTGTTTGAGATATAATCAGTCAATGTCTACAAACAAGTGATAACATTATAATGCATTTCTGTCCTCTTTCATTCTTTCCAAGAGTGACAAATATACTTTTTCTCATATCTAAGAGCTTAGGCTGGGCACCAGTGGACTCATTACCATGCCATTAATAAGCAGAGGCCTCCTGAGAGTCTAGCGTTTTAAGCCCATCTTTTATATCTTCTATTGGATTTTCCCAACAAAAACCTCGTTGGTTGGTATCTTTCATTTTCACATTCCCTTTATAAAAACGAAATGATAGAAACAAAGTCCTGAGATTAGATTGGTGATACTGAAATGTTTCTGACAGCCAGCAACAATACTGCCAACCTGAAACGAGATGCTTGCATTATTTATGAGCATTAAATGTCACCACTTTCCCCTTCATCAGATAATTTCAGGAGACAGAACCATTTCTGTGGAGGGGAGAGAGTATTTGTACACATGCATGCCCCTCCTCCTCTCCCCTCCCCACACCAGCCCTTCCATCTATCACTCGGGCTTTGTGTCAAATTCTCCTCCCTGGGAAGAAAACAGGTGCACCTGATCATGTTTCAAGATTCACTACAAGTCTCAGATCAGGTCGCTTGATAGGGATGTCAAGTGTGTTCTAAACCAAAGGGGACTCTCTGCAATGTAAAGTCATTAGGAAGTCAACTGATTTTTTCTTCTTTAAATTTTGTTTTCCATGCTTCCTTAAGAAGTCAATTATCAGAGGGAAATTAGCAGGAGTTGAAAGGAAAAGACACTGTCCCTCTGGCTCCCTGATTTATTTATTGATTGATGGCTGGGAAGGAGGGACTCAGTTAATGAGGGGAATGAACAAGATCCACGTCCCTGGGATTAGCAATGTGAGGCAATGGAAGTTAGCACACAGAGATATTTAGCTAACATTTACCAGGGAGTCTGAGTCTATTCAAAGCTCCAGTAGCTAAGCAGTGATGTATGGATTCATTTCATATCAAACTGGCTTTTGCACGCTCATCCACCCAAGTTATTTAATAATCAAGCACCCAGGAACAGGGATCTTTGGGAGGAAGTTTTCACTTAGCGTTCTGTCCTTAGGGTTTCAAACGAATCTTAGAGTTTTTGTAGTTTAACCATCTGATTATAGATCAGGTGTCTGAGGTCCAAAGAGGTTTCTCTTAGGTTAATGTTCTCATATTTCTGGAGAGCAGAAAAGCGGCTGTCAACAAAGCTTGTCTCTGGTCAAACACTCTTTCAATTCAAGTAGAAGTTAAAAACATCAACAGTTGCTCCTTCACCTACTGCACAGGAGAGCTGTGTTTCTACTATCACTGAGAATTATATGCATGTTCCAAGGATAGTCATCATAAGCTATTGGGAGTAGGATGGCTCCAAAACCAGGGGAACCAATGGTGTAAATCCTGGTTTGAAGGCAGGAGAAGACCTATATCCCAGTTCTAGCAGGAAGGCAGGCAGGTAGCAAATCCTTCTTTCCTCTGCTATTTATTCTACTCAGAACCTCAGTGAATTAGATGATGCCCACCCACATTGGGGAGGCCAATCTACTTTCAGTTCAGTTCAGTTCAGTCGCTCAGTCGTGTCCGACTCTTTGCGACCCCATGAATCGCAGCACGCCAGGCCTCCCTGTTTATCACCATCTCTCGGAGTTCACTCAGACTCACATCCATCGAGTCAGTGATGCCATCCAGCCATCTCATCCTCGGTCGTCCCCTTCTCCTCCTGCCCCCAATCCTTCCCAGCATCAGAGTCTTTTCCAATGAGTCAACTCTTCGCATGAGGTGGCCAAAGTACTGGAGTTTCAGCTTTAGCATCATTGCTTCCAAAGAAATCCCAGGGTTGATCTCCATCAGAATGGACTGGTTGGATCTCCTTGCAGTCCAAGGGAATCTACTTTACTGAATCCAATTAAAATGCTGATCTCATCTAGAAACATCCTCACAGACACATTCACAAATAATGTTTACGCTGGGCACCCTGTGGCTCAGTCAAATTGACAGGTAAAATAAACCTTCAGTCTTTCACCCTAGTCCTAATATCTCCTCCAGGTCCTAGGTTTCATCGTAGGAAGGCAATGTCCATATCTTTCATCTTGTGAGCCATAGAAATTAAAAAATCATAAAGACTATTTTGAAAAATTATACTGAACAACATATCCAACAATTTAGAAGTTGATAAATTCCTTAAAAACATGTAGCCTAGCAGGACTGAATCAAGAATATAAAACCAATAACAAATAAGGATTTTGAATCAGTAATCAAAACCTCCCAACAAAAGAGGTCCAGAATCAGATAGTTTCAAAGATGAATTCTACCAACATTCAAATAAGAACATCAATTTTCTTGAGCTCTTCCAAAATATAGAGTAAGAGGGAACACTTCCAAACTCATTTTGAGGGTACCATTACCCTGACACCAAGGAAAAGACAGACACAATAAGAAAAGAAACAAATAGAACTATATCCTTGATAAATATGGATGTGGAAATCATCAACAAGATATTAAAAAACAAATTTAGCAGTACACTAAAAGGACTATACACTATGATCAAGGGGGATTTATCCCTAGCCTACAAGGATAGTTCATCACACACAAATAAAATCAATGTGTTATATTGATGGAAGGATTAAACACACACACACACACACACACAAAATTATCTCAACAGATGCAGGAAAGCACTTGACCAAATTCAATACCCTTTCATGATAAAAATTCAACAAATTAATATAGAAGGAACTTGCCTGAAGACAAATAAAGGCTATATATGGAAAATCCAAGGCTTCCCAGGTGGCGAAGTGGTAAAGAATCCTTCTGCCAATGCAGGAGATGCAGGACATGAAGTTTCAATCCCTGGATCAGGAAGATTCCCTGGAGAAGGAAATGGCAACCCACTCAAGTATTCTTTCCTGGGAAATCCCATGGACAGAGGAGCCTAGAGGGCTATAGTCCGTGGGATCACAAAGAGTTGGACATGACTGAGCATCTGAGCATAGCACAGCACACAGAAACCCCAAAGCTAACATATTCAGCAGTAAAACACAGTGGTTTTTCTCTAAGATCCGGAACAAGGCAAAGGTGCCCACTCTTGATGCTTCTGTTCAAAATAGTACTGAAATTATTCCATTTAATCCTGATAAAACTCCTAGAGTTAGGGAGTATTATTATGCCTATTTTTACAGATAAGTAAAAGAAACACATAATTAGGATACATTTCTTTAATACATATATCTGATAGATATTTGAGAGAGGATTCAGTCTCAGGAAGTTCTAATTTTTGCACATTCCTATCCAATGAGATAATACTTTTTCAAAAAGTCATGATGCTGGACACAGTGTTTGATAATTAATCAATAATTCAGAAATTATTATGTGTGAGACTTTGTGCAATTTTTCCTAGGAAGAAGCATTTAAATGAGCAAACATCTAACCTCTCAAAAAGGCTTTTTTTTTAATATAGCAAAACATGTGGGCACTGAGATAAGTATATTTAATGACAGCCTGTGGGTGCATGATATTTATTTACCAACAGCTAAACACATCAAGTTTTAAGTTGTGGTCTCTTCAGTTCTCATAAGCTAAACACCATCAGGCCAGGCCAGGCCAAGTGTTTGTCTTCATTCAACTCCAGGAATGAGACAGGAGTAGGTCTGAATCTGACCTGATGTTTCAACAGTTAAAATTGTTTCATGTGTTTTAGGGATGAATAGGCTAGTAGCAATTATATTATGCCTCAGATTGTTTGAATACTATGTTCTTCAGCCTATTGCAATTTCTTCTACCCCTATACTTAGTGTTGGTCAATGCCCAATAATTACATTGCATTTGGGCTGATCTCACTACCTATTGTGTCGCACCTCTCTGCAGCTGAGCACAAAGTGAAAGTGATCACTTGTGGGCATGATAAGAAATATAGCACTAAGCCTCAGAACTAGACTAAATGTCAGTGCCTCTTGGACCATGTACTGCTGAGATTTGTGAACTGTGAAGAGTGGAAAGACATACTAAATCTAGCTCATATCTACTCATTAATCTTAAGACATAAATACTTTATGCCTTCCCAAGTTTTCACTTGTATTTGGAAGTTAATTAGTAGGTTGTTTCACTTAAGCTACTAATTTATATATACATTTTTAATGTCTCCTATACCTTAGGCTGACTGCATGTACTTTGGGGAGAGGGATAATTCATGCCTAGCCAGTCAGGTTACTTTGTTCATGGATAGGCAAAATGCCCCAAAGTGACTAGTGAGATATATTTCTGGGAATTTAGTTGAAGTCAAGAGACAGAAAATACTCCCCCTGCCCCCGACCCCACTGGAGTGGATGATGTAAAAAGGGAGCAACTGGTGACTACCAAGTCATCCCATTTGAGAGCCTTATTTGAAAGGGAAGCCAAAGTAAGTGGATAATCTTTGGAATATCTTTATTTGTTAATGTTTTGTTGTTGTTGTTGTTTTCCTTTTTTAATCAGCTAGTATTAAGTTTGGTTTTCTGTTTCTTTTAACCAGAAAAATACTGAGCCATATAACTGCTATTTCCATAAGAATATTTTACTTTCCATTATCACCTATCTTATACAGTGGGACACAATCAACTGGAAAAGACACACAAATACTTGGTACACCTTCTTCCTCACATGATTTGTTGTGTGTCAGTTTTTTAGGGCATTGGAAATGACTTTTTGAGAGCTTTAAATGAAAAGGAATAAAACATTTTGAGTTCCCAATCCAAGATAAACATCCATCTCAAAAAAAGAAAAGGATGTACTCCTATTAACTATTTTCTCCTCGTATCTGATACTTATTCAAATGAAGAGGTGTACCAAGCAAAGACTACTGGTGTAATGAGCTTGACTGAAATCATCCCCCCATATATTCTCATTTTTACTACCAATGGCTGTCATATTTTAAGCACTTGCCATATTCCAGGAACTATGAAAAGCACCTTACATCTTTTCTCATTGAATCTTCAAAATAACAGATGTGACAAATTCTTTTAATAAATATTAGCATTCTACTTTAATGAAATAAATATCAGAGCAGCTGAAGAACTTGTCCAAAAATCACAAGCTAACAAGTGGAAGGCTATGAATGTAATTCAGCTCTGACTTTATAAAACAGATTGCATGTTTATAGCCATCTTTATATAGAGTACACAGAGCTTTTTAACTTCCATTAGCTCATTTAAATTACATAAAAAACCCTCAGGTTTATTCATAGAAAAGAAAATTATTCAATGCATATTTTCATATAGAATTATTTTCCCCTAATTCCACGGGAATATTTTTTCTATTCTTTTCCCCAATTCACTCTCCTCTTCCTGTGCTCTTTAGGTATAGAATGATGGATTTCCCAGTGACATACAGACAACTTATCCTTAAGATGCCCAGTTCATACTTTATATGTGTTACCTGCATAAGAAGAAAATTGCTTTCCTTCCTCATATTAGTAGATAATTTATGACTCAATGCAAACCATAATGAAGCATATTAAATGTCAAACTCATCCCGTGTTCTATTGACAGACACAAACAAAAAACAAAAAAGGAAGGTATATAACAAGGTCTATCATCATCATTTTATCAATACTCACACTGAAACAAAGAAGGTAAAATGATTACAGTAATATAAATAGTAACTAATAGCTGTAAAACTCATGCAAAAAAAGGCTTAGATGAAACAAAGAGATTAACTTACCTTGTCTTACTACCAGTTGTATCCCTTTTCCTTCATACAAGGACAATAATCCCTTTGATTAACTCTAACATGCCTAGCTCCAGTCTCTTACCTTTCTCCAGCATGTAAAAGAAGGCTGGATCCACAGCCAGGATGTTCATCAAGATTCTTGCCCAGCACTGGCATCTGTATGGAAAATTATATGCATTAGAACCAAAATAGATTTGGATTTTGCTTCCGCTTCAATTTTTCATGTTATTCCAAGCATCAAGGATCACTTTCTAAATTGAGAAAAAAAAATTGTGTCCCATTTGGCAAAAATTATTTAAATTTTACAGTAAGAATAAAAGGATGAGAGAGACTGACTCATCATTAACACCAAACCTTCTGCCTTCTATACTAATATGCTGTTTTGTTTTAAATTTTTATTGCTCTATATTGGGTACAGATTAGTTTTATTTTTTATTAGAACTGGATGCTTTCTGAGTACTTAATAGGTATTAGCCAGGGACTTACATAGTAGGAATTAAAAAATGATTATTAAATAAATGAATAGAGAACTCATATTGTTATACAACCTTTAGAAGATTTATACATAGTAAGAAGATTAACTGAAGGGAATTTCCTGGTGGTCCAGTGGTTAGGCCCTGACACTTTCACTGTGGGGCCACAGTTCAGTCCCTGGTCAGGGAACTAATATCCTGCAAGCCAAGCTACGCAGCAAAAAAAAAAAAGTTAACTGGAAGATTTATTCACATGGTTTTGTGAACTTTTGTTGTCATTTAGTCACTCAGCTGTGTCTGACTCTTTGTAATCCCATGGACTGTAGCCTGCTGGGTTTCTCTGTCCATGGGATTTTCCAAGTAAGAATACTGGAGTGGGTTGCTGTTTACTTCTCCAGGGGTTCTTCTGGACCTAGGGATCGAACCCACGTCTCCTGCAAGTCTCCTGCATTGGCAGACAGATTCTTTACTACTGAGCCACCAGGGAACCTGTATTGTATTAACAAAATGATGGAAGAGTATTCAGTTCAGTTCAGTCACTCAGTTGTGTCCGACTCTGCAACCCCGTGAATCGCAGCATGCCAGGCCTCCCTGTTCATCACCATCTCCCGGAGTTCACTCAGACTCACGTCCATCGAGTCTGTGATGCCATCCAGCCATCTCATCCTCGGTCGTCCCCTTCTCCTCCTGCCCCCAATCCCTCCCAGCATCAGAGTCTTTTCCAATGAGTCAACTCTTCGCATGAGGAAGAGTATTACTGAACCCTTGACCCTCTCAGAAATTGTTTACATTTATTGTTTTAAAAAAGCAGGGCAAAATTGGGGACAAAAATAAGTTCTGATCACCAGTCTTTAAGCTCATTTCACCAAAAAATAATAATTCTTATATTGTTAACTAAGCATGCCTGTTAGTAATAATTTTAAGTGTCCTCCATTCATGAATTACCTTGTTAGATTTTCTTTATCAATCTCTGAGATAGGAACGATGAACCAGGTGCTAGGAAAAGATTTAGTGTTTTACACATAATCTTGTGAAAATTATGGTCACAAGATTTTGGCCTAATCTGCTTCCCAGGTGGCTCAGAGGTAAAAAATCTGCCTGCAACTCATGAGCAGCAGGAGATTCAGGTTTGATGCTTGGTTGGGAAGATCCCCTGAAGTAGGGAATGGCTACCCACTCCCAATATTCTTGCCTGGAGAATCCCATGGACAGAGGAGCCTGGCAGGCTACAGTCCATAGGATTGCAAAGAGTCGGACACAACTGAAGCAATTTAGCATACATATTTGTTTCTTATAACTCTTTGAATCTACTTATGTATTGATAAAATGAGCGAAATTCTGTTAATAAGCAATTAATGAATAAAAAGTGTTACACAATGGGAACCTATACAACAGTGAGGACAAGAAGTCACCATATGGGTGAACCTATCAAATTATGTATTAAGCAAAAGAAATGAGAAACAGAGACTATTACCAAATGGGGTTCATCTTGCCCCAACGCACAACAGGCAATAGGCCAAAACTATGAGAGGCGTAGGCCAAAACGCGGAGAGGCTGAAGTTTCTGGCAAACGGGGGGCTTATTCACAAGGCAGCGAAGACAGGAGGCAAGAAGAACAAATGCCAAACTCATCTTTGGGAAGGTAAGGGGGTGGGGTACTTACGGACTAAAGAAGCAAGGTGGCCTGAGGCATGAGGAACGCGAGAAGGTGAGGAGAAGCGCCTCAGTCGTTATTCTGCTCAGGTGTAACCAAGCTACCCGACGCTGCAGGTTCAAAAAAATAAAAAAGCCAACACTCGCGCATGCCCAGTTGGAAGGTCTGCGGTCCTATCCAGTCTAAACCGGCTCCGCTCAGATTAGACGCACCTGACGTGTAGTGCCTGGAAAACGGCTCTGGCAGTCTTAGGCCACCTGCTGCTTGAAGAACGTGTGAGTTTTTATAGCCAAAATTAAAAATGACCTAAATTAGTGAATGCAGTTACAGGTATAATGAACTTAACTGACGATTACCCACAATTTCAAGAGTATGTCTAAATTCCTTTAATTTATATTATGTTGAGCAATAGTCTTTTCACTTATATAATGTTCAACAATAGTCTGTAGAAGTGGAGGTCAGGTACCTTTGGGTCTCACGGGCAGTGACTGAGGTACTGGGAATGGGTTTCTTTATTAGGGTGCTGCTCACATGTGCCTCGGTGCTCAGTCACGTCTCGGTGATGGCATGGACTGTAGCCCACCAGGCTCCTCTGTCCATGGGATTTTCAAGGCAAGAATACTTAGGTGAGTTGCCATTTCCTTCTCCAGGGGATCTTCTCAGCTTAGATCCAGCCTGTACCGCTTGTGTCTCCTGCATTGGCAGGTGGATTCTTTACCACTGAGTCACCTGGGAAGCCTGCGTTTTACACTTTATGCAGAGAAGGCGATGGCACCCCACTCCAGTACTCTTGCCTGGAAAATCCCAGGGAGGAGCCTGGTAGGCTGCAGTCCATGGGGTCGCGAAGAGTCAGGCAAGACTGAGCGACTTCACTTTCACTTTTCACTTTAACGCATTGGAGAAGGAAATGGCAACCCACTCCAGTGTTCTTGCCTGCAGAATCCCAAGGACTCCGGAGCCTGGTGGGCTGCCATCTCTGGGGTCGCACAGAGTCGGACACGACTGAAGCGACTTAGCAGCAGCAGCTTCACTTTATGAAGCAGCTGTTCTTCTGACTGTTCACTTAAAACTTGCAAGTTGCTTTTTTTTATTTTAATATGTAGGATATAGTTAAAATTTTATTAAAATTTAAAAGATAGTAAAGAAAACAAGATTAATAATCAGTTCAGTCGCTCAGTACTATCTGACTCTTTGAGAGGCGATGGACTGCAGCATGCCAGGCTTCCCTGTCCATCACCAATTTCCGAGCTTGCTCAAACTCATGTCCATCAGTGAGGCCATCCAACCATCTCATCCTCTGTCATCCCCTTCTCCTCCTGCCTTCAGACTTTCCCAGCATCAGGATCTTTTCCAATGAGTCAGTTCTTCGCATCAGGTGACCAAAGTATTGGAGTTTCAGCTTCAGTATCAGTCTTTCCAGTGAATATTTAGGACTGAACTCCTTTAGGATTGACTGGTTGGATCTCCTTGCAGTCCAAGGGACTCTCAAGAGTCTTCTCCAACACCACAGTTCAAAAGCATCAGTTCCTTGGCACTCAACTTTCTTTATATTCTGACTCTCACATCCATAATGACTACTGGAAAAACCATAGCTTTTACTAGACAGACCTTTGTTGGCAAAGTAATGTCTCTGCTTTTTAATATGTTGTCTAGGTTGGTCATACCTTTTCTTCCAAGGAGCAAGCGTCTTTTACTTTCATAATAGGCCAAAACAATTTCCCATGTTCAAAATATGGGAAAAAATAGATTCTAGGGAAAAAAAATAACACAAAGTTTTTGTGCAAACTTAAATGTTTCTATCATTGAAGAAATATAGAATATATATTTGGAATAAACATTTTTCCCCTAACATATGCAAGTGACATTTATTTGAATAAGGAAATACCTTATTCTAATGAAGTTTATTTATTAGAATTTTGATGCTACCAGGTAACATGTGTCATTCAAAAAAAGGATATTTAATATAATTATTATTTTTTTGTCTGTAGTACTAATTAAAAAAAGAATAAAAGTGGTGATGTATGATCTGTCTCTTATACACATCTAGATGTGTATAAGAGACAGGCATTTAAAAGAGCAAACATCTAACCTCTCAAAAAGGCTTTTTTTTTAATATAGCAAAACATGTGGGCACTGAGATAAGTATATTTAATGACAGCCTGTGAGAGCTAAAAATAGTTAAATGTGTTAGGAACTACCTTAAATAATATGTATTGTTAAATAAAACTCTAAAAGTATATATACTTTTATAATTTATTTCAACTTGAAGTATGTTCTGGTTATATGATATTTCATTTTTAGTTATTCTTATCTATAATCTTTAAATTCCTAGGAATGTCAAAAGGAAGCAGATGTTGATGTGTGTAGATTGATCCATTGACCTGTGTGCTGGATAGGCGTCCTGTCTCTATCCTACCATTTGAAGGAAACCCCAAAGTTGAATAATCAAGTGACTAGAAAAGTTCCAGAAAAAGAAGAATTTCTCTTCTAACTAGGACAATGCTTCTCAAAGTAAGTCCTGGGAAACATTCATGCTGAGAGAAGTTCATTAGAGCTTTAAGAAGAGAAAAATGATTTTGTGCCAAAAATAAATTTGGGAAGTATTGGAGCAAATGATCTTTTCTTTCTACAAATAATTTATATACATGGAAAATTACATCCAACAAATGTTGGATACAGTTTATATTCAAGTGTGACATGAAGTATTTACCACTTGTAAATTGGACCATGAAGAATTCTCAGTAAAATCCCAAGTGTTCTTTTTCTGACAAATTGTATTACATTAGAATTAAATATNCCCCATCTATTTCCCATGAAGTGATGGGACTGGATGCTGTGATCTTGGTTTTATGAATGTTGAGCTTTAAGCCAACTTTTTCGCTCTTCTCTTTCACTTTCATCAAGAGGCTTTTTAGCTCCTCTTCACTTTCTGCCATAAGGGTGGTGTCATCTGCATTACTGAGGTTATTGATATTTCTCCCAGCAGTCTTGATTCCAGCTTGTGTTTCTTCCAGCCCAGCGTTTCTCATGATGTACTCTGTATATAAGTTAAATAAGCAGGGTGACAATATACAGCCTTGACGTACTCCTTTTCCTATATGGAACCAGTCTGTTGTTCCATGTCCAGTTCTAACTGTTGCTTCCTGACCTGCCTATAGGTTTCTCAAGAGGCAGGTCAGGTGGTCTGGTATTCCCATCTCTTTCAGAATTTTCCACAGTTTATTGTGATCCACACAGTCAAAGGCTTTGGCATAGTCAATAAAGCAGAAATAGATGTTTTTCTGGAACTCTCTGGCTTTTTTGATGATCCAGTGAATATTGGCAATTTGATCTCTGGTTCCTCTGCTTTTTCTAAAACTAGCTTGAACATCAGGGAGTTCACGGTTCATGTATTGCTGAAGCCTGGCTTGGAGAAGTTTGAGCATTACTTTACTAGCATGTGAGATGAGCGCAATTGTGGGTAGTTTGAGCATTCTTTGGCATTGCCTTTCTTTGGAATTGGAACGAAAACTGACCTTTTCAAGTCCTGTGGCCACTGCTGAGTTTTCTAAACTTGCTCTACACTGGTAATTCCTGTACTGCAGAGTCAGGTTGGGGAGTTCCCTGGTGGCTCAGGCAGTAAATAATTTGCAATGCAGAAAACCTGGATTTGACCCCTGGATAGGGAAAATCCCCTGGAGAAGGGAATAGCTACCCACTCCAGTGTCCTTGTCTGGAGAATCTTGGGGACAGAGGAGCCTGGTGGTCTACCATCCATAGGGTCACAAAGAGTTGGACACAGCGGAGCAACAAAGCACGGACACGTTTAAGTTTACATGGCAAAGAGAAATTTAGGTAGTGACTGTTTGCTAATCTGATAACCTTAAACAAGGAGATTATGTTGATTACCTGCCTGAGTTCTACTCTCAATTCCTTACCAATATATGCAGTGTCAGACATCATATATTAACAAACTAGTCTTGAACTTTGATGAACTGATTTTATTTCTGCAAGCATAGCCTCATGAATTAGTAGAAACATGAGAAGGTAAAAAATAGAAATAACAAATCATTGTAATACATGTCAACTTTAAAAGCGCACAACGTGAGAGTTGTGAGTGAAATCTTTTGGGGGGGCAAAATGAGGGCTGTAACTCTGGAGATAGCATTTCAGATAGCTCTGAGAAAATGCTGCAAAGAGGCAGGGGAGAAGGTCAGTATATATGTAACTCTGGTGAAAGGGGAGTACATGCAATCAAACACATACTTTTTGCATAAGGTTACTGCTAATCACAAGGAGCAGTCATCACCATGAAGGATTTTAGTGCCTTTATAGATGATTAATGATTGAGGAGATACAAGAATGGGCTCAGAAAATTGGCTCCTGAAAATATCTAATTATCTGAAGACCTATCTTGCAAGTTTTTCCTAGAGCACAGAATTCCTCAGTTCTTCTCTCCACCCTGAACTCCTTTCAGGGAGTTTTGAAAATTAGCAGCTGAAGCAGCACATGATTTAATCCTAAGGATATATAATATTAGATAATATCTAATCTATTGTAAGGATGCCCCATATTTACTTAAGTTTTCTTCATTAATTTTCTTTTAAGATCTTATATATGTCAACTACAAATTGGTATGTGCCATTGGCATTGCCAGCTACCTCTACAAGGATTAAATCATGTGCTGCTTCAGCTGCTAATTTTATATCCTACCAAGAAGGTTTTAATAAATATCAAAATGTTTGTGGTATAAAATTAAATGATAAAAAGGTGAATATGTATTATGATGACAGCAAATCAAAAGAACATAAAACATATCACAAAGGAACATTTCAAGAGTTTATGAAAAACAGAATTTATTCCTTTGCCAATGGAGCTCTGAGCCATTTTAAATATCTGTACTAGTTTATATAATCTTCCTATTTTCTTTAAACAGATATAGTAATTTTAAGATTAAAGTAATTAATTTAGGAAAATTTTTTTTTGAAATGAAGAAACCAAAGGCTAAAATTAGGATTCCTTCTGCTGAATATGAATAAACATAGATACAATAAAATAGGGCAGAAGACAATTTTGAGGTGTCCTAAATTTCATCTCTTATTTAAAAATGGGACAATGAAACAACTATTTTGACTTGCCCTGAATTTCATCTTTATTTCTGCTAAGTCAGCTTTTACAAGGCAGAAGGTGAAATTTTTGACATATACTTCTGATTAGCACTTATAAAGTTACTGCCCACCAAAGTATCATTGAAAGTAGCTCTTGGAGAGTTATTTTCCCCTCTCAGACTATAAATATGTAGAGAATTTTCTGGTAATGTGGCAGGGAAAATTGGGGGCACTGGGATGGATGGAGAGAAGCATTACAAAGGGTCCTCAGATTTTTGCCATCAGCTTTATCTTTGGTAACAGAATGAAAAGAAGGAAGAAAAGAATGAAACAAAAGCATAACTCTATTTCCTTTTTTTTTTTTTTACAAAAAGACTTGCTTTCAAAACTTGCTTTGAACAAAATCAATCTAGGCCTTCCAGTTTCATGTTTACTAGTTGATCAAATTTTAATTTAAATAATATATATATACTTATTTTCAACAGATTTTTTCATGCAGAATTCATTGATTAAAATAACTGATAGCAAATAAGATCAACCTAAAGAATCATAACAAGCTCATGTAAATATTTTTAATCTAATAGATAACTTTAGTCTTCATAATTTGGAAAGGATAATCCTAAAAGATTCATTTAAATTGATCAAGTTTGATATGGATAACTGAAAAACTTTGAAATACAAATCAGAGTCATTCTACTAAACAGACACTAACAGGTTCCTTGTTTCAAAGAAATGAAACCCTACTCTATTTTCGGTAAATTAAAACTTTAGTTAATTTAAAAAATGAACAGCACAAAATCCACATTACTGAAAGTGAAGAGGAGCTCAAAAGCCTCTTGATGAAAGTGAAAGAGGAGAGCGAAAAAGTTGGCTTAAAGCTCAACATTCAGAAAACGAAGATCATGGCATCTGATCCCATCACTTCATGGGAAATAGATGGGGAAACAGTGGAAACAGTGTCAGACTTTATTTTTGGGGGCTCCAAAATCACTGCAGATGGTGACTGCAGCCATGAAATTAAAAGACGCTTGCTCCTTGGAAGAAAAGTTATGTCCAACCTAGATAGCATTTTCAAAAGCAGAGACATTACTTTGCCGACAAAG
>SJYT01034201.1:64169-138618 GCA_006410635.1 Cephalophus harveyi | reverse complement strand
ATAGAAAAAAAAAGGTTTATTGTATATAGAAAACTTTCTGAAATAATTGTAGCTAAATGACTATTTTAGAGATGTATGTATTGACTTTTTTTTTTTAATTCTCTGTTCAAAAACTTGGCCACTTACATGTAACAGTCTCTATGTTAGAAAAGTAGATTTGGTTTAAGAAGTAAGCTAAAGAAATGAATCTCTTAAACATTAGCCTTTTGGCACAACTAGTTCTATTTTCTCAAGTAATGTCTGAAAAGATACCTTACTCATTTAGTTGGTCACTAGAAAGATATAGTAATATAGCTCCAAAAACCCACCTTGCACATATAGAATAATATAACATAAAGAAACCATGTATTTTTCCTTTTTCCTTTTGATACACATATATTACTAGAATTAGGAGCATTTTATGGGGTACTTTGTTTCTCAGTAATGTTTATTTAATACATTAAGAAAGAAAATGTTAAATCTTCCATTTTAAGGAAAATGACACTCTATCATCTATAAGAGTCTGTGAAAATGATTAAATATATAAATTCTTTACTGGATTGTAGATCCAAATAAGAAAGATTTTTCATCATCATCATATTTTCATATAACACAATGGTTGAACATTATTAGGCCCTTAATAAATTTGAATAAGTGGATAGCTTGGTGTTCATGTCAAAATTACTCCTTGCAGTGTGGAATAAGTGCTAAGGATTGAAATTTTCCTCTTAACATAAAAACTGTCATGTTCCTGTGATGTCTAGTCTTTGGGTTTATTTCTGAACACTGAAGCCAACTTTAAATTTGTATCAAGCAGGTTCAGACAAAAATTTTAGCCTCTTCTATCGAAAAGTATTGGTGACTAAGGCTTCCCTGGTGGCTCAGAGGGTGAAGAATCTGCCTACAATGCAAAAGATGCGAATTCGATCCCTGGGCCAGGAAAATTCCCTGGAAAAGAGAACGGCTACTGCTCCAGTATCCTTGCCTGAAATTCCATGGACAGGAGAGCCTGACGAACTACAGTCCATGGAGCTGCAAAGAGTCAGACAAAACTGAGAGACTAACACTTTCGCTTTATCATAACAGAAATGACTGAATTGACAGAGGTGGTGTCAAAGATCAATTACTGTTGAATGAAGATAGCTGGACAATTACTTCACAAAAGAACATTTATTTCCTTATAATAAAATTTAAAAGTATAAATTTCTCTATATCAATCACTTTTCCGAACACCTTTCTAGCCTAATTTACAGACAAGTGATGGATAATGGGGTTATTCGCTTGCATTAGCAGAACTTTGCTTGTATATGCGAACTTTGCTCCAAGATGCCTAGGATAGTAGAAAGTAAATTTACCAAAAATTTTCTTCTAATTATTTTTGTCAAAATCTGTCTTCTACTTGTGAACTAGCTATCTTGAAAGTGAAAGTATTAGTTGCTCAGTCATGTCCCACTCTTTGCGACCTCATGGACTATAGTCCACCAGCCACCTCTGTCCTTGGAATTCTTCAGGCAAAAATGCTGGAGTGAGTTGCCGTTTCCTTTTCCGGAGCATCTTCCAGTCCCAGGAATAGAACACAGGTTTTCCGTATTGCAGGCATATTCTTTATCATCTGAGCCAGTAACTGAAAGGTATTTAAATCAGTTTCTACTCTTTAAGAATTCAAACCTTCATATACTGCTGGTGGAAGTGGAAGATGGCACTGCCCCTTTGGAGAACTGTTTGGCGGTTTCTTGGAAAGTGAAACACAGAGTTTCATATGACCCAAAAGTTCCACTCCAAGGTTTTTAAGATAAATAAAACAGGCTCACACTATGGAACAAAACAAACAAACAAACAAAAAGAAACTATTATAAATGTAAAAAGCAAGACCCTTCCATCCAAAAGACCCCATTTGATTTGAAGAATTCTCTCATGTATTTGCCCAGACGTTTGCATCAAGAGCAGTACTGTGGGGCCTTCGTCCTGTTTGACATAGTTACTTGCCCATCTTCACTTAATGATGGTCATAAAAATCTATGAATCAGAGCAAATGGTCTGTGTCCCTCCCCTGCCTCAGTCCTTATAGCACTTGTTAGGGGCTCATTGATTACTGTGGGAACATTTGCTAAGGATCTGTGGCTTGGGTTTTCAGAAAAAACTTCTTGAAGGAGTTTTGTTTCTCTTTGTTTTCCCAGTTAAATTGGTATTAAAAAATGCTTCAGACATGATCTTGCCTTTGAAATAGAATTCTCTGAAGTTGTGTTTAATATCTCAATATGTGGCTTTTAGAAGCTTTCAGACCCTGTGTCTTTAAACATCCTTTGTTCATCTTCGCAGGTACTGGCCTTGTAATATTGAAAGAAAGGTAGGTCTGTACTTTTGTAATGGAAATACACGCCCAAGCTTATTCATTAAGGACGATAGATTAAGTACACATAGGACATAAGTGCCTCTGACAGCGTTCCTGTTCAGATGCCAGCTAGGAATTTGGTACTCATTTGTATTGTGATTCATTGGCCATAGGGGTCTCTCACACACAGAGATGATGAAACATTAGAGCCAGGAGGAGCTGTAGATGGGTAGAAATTTGCACATCAGTACTTAGCAAAGTAAATGCATCTTCTTTCCTTTTCATAACAACCTCTTTTACTTTATTTTTGTGCCTCCATTCCTGCTGTGTTGTTGGGGGTAGAAAAGGAGATTTTAACTTGCTAATTGAAAGTGCTCTAGGTATTTCTGATTGTAAAATGTGTTTTTTTTTTTTTTTTTCAAGTAACTCACTTTCTTATGTATGTGTGTGTTAGTCGCCCAGTTGTGTCCAACTCTTTGTGACGCCATGGACTATAGCCCACCAGGCTCTTCTGTCCATGGAATTCTCAAGGCAGGAATACTGGAGTGGGTTGCCATTCCCTTCTCCAGGGGATCTTCCTGACCCAGGGATTGAACCTGGGTCTCCTGCATTGCAGGCGGATTCTTTACTGTATGAGCCACTTTCTTATGGGTAAATGCTAAGATCTTCCATTTTCTTCTCTTTTCTCATTCTCCATCTGAAGATAATTTCTGAGTGTGTAAAGATGGAGAGCATCAGTGGTATTTAAAAGGCATTTGGAGGCAATGCAGATATTAAACTGGGACATAAATAGACAGGCTGATTCTGTGGATGACTTGGCTGGGACAGTCCCTGTTAATGCCTCTTGTCCTGGTGTAATTATTAATTGTGACCCTTTCACTCCCAAAATGTTTCTGTTTAGACCATATACACAAAGATACCAGAAGCCAGTTATAGAGATAACCTTCTGTGTGTGTAGAGCAACCACTTTGTGTCAAGTCTTATATTCTGAAATGTAATACATATATTAATATTTAATTTAGTTTATTCATTAGTTCAACTGATATCTAAGCATTTTTTACATGCAAGCCACTCTTCTGAGTTCTAGGAGATCTGGCACTGAACCAAACATCCAGTCTCTGTCATGAAAACCTATGTACCAGTGTCACTGGTTCATGGTTCACAATTGTTAACTAAATTGATGTCAACTACAAATTGGCACTTGACAAGAGCATTGCCAGTGACTGAACAACGAGGGCATTTGCCATCTGTCTCTGTGGAGATTGAACCCTGTGCTGCTGCAGTTGTTGACCTTCAATATACACCCCCCAGGCAGTTCAGGGTGGAGTGAGGCACTCTGTGGAATCTGGTGGGACAGGTCTTTAGATAGTTGGAAATTTTCATTATCAGATTTTATGATCCCAATCCTTTCATCTCCTCATATCAACACTAAATCCCTTCATGATGACATCAGATCCTCATGACTAGCAGTGAACCTCTTGTAGTGCAAGCGCTTGGTTGCATTGAACTCCTCCTTCACCGAAATCTCATATATTGACCTTCCCCAACTGCCCATTTCAGCAGTCTTCCAGAGATATCTGAGGCGCTGCCTCCCAGGCTGCTGTCCTCATTTTGTCTCCAGTAAAACTTAACTCACAACTCTCACACTGTGCATCTTTTTTAGTCAACATGAACAATGTGGGACAGTGTGAGTCAAGTTTTATTGGGGGCAAAATGAGGACTGTAGCCCTGGAAACAGCATTTCAGACAGCTCCGAGGAACTGCTCCAAAGAGGTGGGAGCATACTGAGGTCAGTATGCATGTGATTTTAGTGAAGGAGGCTATGTGTCATCAAGCACACATTTTGGCAGAGATTTGCTGCCAAATCTCTGTGGGGAATGGGTGTCACTGTTAATGAGTTTTAGTGCTTTTCTGGATTATGAGAAGATACAAAAAATTAGGCTCAAAAAATCTTCTCCTGAAAATATCTGTCTGAGGCCCTGTTCTGCCAGTTTTTCCCAAAGCACAGACTGTCTCATTTCTGATCTTTACCCTGAATTCCTTTCCGGGTGTGTTAAAAGTCAGTGGTTGTAGTGGCTAGTGACTTAACCCTTGTAGAGGCAGATGGCAAGTGCCAATTTTTAGTTGGCACATTAAATGATTTAATTTATTTTACAGATGATAAAACAAGACCTCCAAAAAAAGTGAGTTATCCAAAAAGTCAAGTAATAGGTTACTGAGAAGTCCTTAATCAAAATCCCAGTTGCACAAAAACACCTTAATTATCTGTAACAGGGGTGAGCAAACTGCTGTCTGAGTCAAATCTGCTCATTGCCTGCTTTTGTCAATAAAGTTTTGTTGGAACATGGCCAAACCCATTCATTTCATATTGTCTACAGCTGCTTTTGCCATACAGTAGCAGAGTTGGGTAGTTGAAGCAGACACCATATGGCATGCAAAGCCCAAAATATTTACCATCCAGTCCATTACAGAAAACATTTGCCAACCTCTGTTCCATTCCTATTCCTGACAATCTCATTCAAGAAGGAAAAACCTGACAGGGTAGGCTTAGCCATTTACCACCTGTGTCGCCTAGAACAAGTCAATTAACCTCTCTGAGATTTAATTCCCTTAGCCGTAAAATGAGGATAATAATTACTGCATTGTTAGCAGTGAAGATTAAATTAGCTAATGTATGTTAAACACAGAGCTAGTAAAAAAAGAGAAAGTACTTATTAACATTTCTAGCTGGATAGCTGCTTCATGAGCTCTCTTCTGTGAAGGGTGAAGGTACAGGATGAAATTTCTGCTATTTCTGTGCCCTAACAACCAATGGTTTCCTGGGAGTTTTTGCACATAATTTTCTAATGTGAGGGATACATACAGCACTCAGGAGTAAACAATGAGTCTGGGCTTTAGTGCCATCTCAGCTCAGCAAGAAACATCTTTTCTTAAAATTTGTGGATCACTGCTATGAGACTTCCACATTGTGGACTGACTTAATGAGAAAAGAGGAATGAGGAGCAATTACATTTCCATTAAGTGGACAACATTACCCTTGATAAGGCTGCTGGAACTGAAGCATCCTCCTCTCCCTCAGGTGTAGTCTTAGAAGAACAGAACTGATTGATTCATTAAATATGTGTTTGTTTTTGCCTCCAAAATCAGCTGTCTCAAAAGATTATTCCAGGGTCACTAAAGGACTAAATTCCAACTTACGGTGGAATTGGTAAGTCTGCACAGAGGCTGTGAGAAGTTTCAAGAGAGGTTAGCTTTTGGTACCCATGAAATATCAGCAGATTCCAAAAAGGTGTCTGGAAATTCCCATTGGGATCCACAGGTCATTTGTAATGTGGGAACTGAAAGAAGCAAAGCTATAGACTGCTACAATTTGGTGTGATTCCACCTTGAGAAAAATAAACAATCATATCATCACAGTAATCAAACTAGCTAATACTTATCTAACACTTTCTATGTACCAATGTCTATGCTATGCTAAGGATTTTATTAACTTTATCTCATTTAGTACTCTCAACCATCTTAAGATACAGGCTTTATATCACCCATCATGAAATTGAATCAGGAAAGGTTAACTAGTTTGTATTGGATTGCCCAGCTGCTGAACTAGACACACACCACATCTTCCTGTTTATAGAGAACAGTCTTTGTCCATACTTGCACCTCATTTGCAGAGTTGTATTCATGCCTACTTAAGGTTCCTTCTCTGACAATACTGTTTTTCACTTCATCCAGAAATCTACCAACCTTATACCTAATGATTCTCTCAACCACATTAAGAGAATATGGCTTTCCTCAGGATTACAAAAGAAAGAAAGAAAGAAACAAACAAAAAAACAGAAACCAAAACCCACTTTCTGTTGGGGTCATCTTCTTTTGGGGGGTTTATTCTTTTTATTCTTTCTGTTAATCTTCTATGCTAATATAACAGTTTTTTCCAAGCCTGTTAGTTACTTGCATAAAATTCCTCAGGCTGTTAGTAGACTATTGTTGCTAAGTCGCTTCAGTCGTGTCCGACTCTATGCGACCCCATAGATGGCAGCCCACCAGGCTCCGCTGTCCCTGGGATTCTGCAGGCAAGAACACTGGAGTGGGTTGCCATTTCCTTCTCCAATGCGTGAAAGTGAAGTCGCTCAGTCGTTTCCGACTCTTAGAGATCCCATGGTCTGCAGCCCACCAGGCTCCTCTGTCCATGGGATTTTCCAGGCAAGAGTACTGGAGTGGGGTGCCATTGCCTTCTGAATAACAGCAAATATTTATTGTACAATAACCCTGTTTTGGGCATGTGGCAAAAGTCTGCCATACAGTATCTCATTTAAGCTTTATAACAATCTTGTCAGATATTATCATTTCCATTTTACACCCAAAGAAATATTCAGAGAGATTAATTTGATAAATTCATGTCACTCATAAAAGTGGAGCTAGTATTCATACCAAAATCTATGTAATTCCAGAAGCTGTATGCTTTTATATGCTTCTCTCTAGTTCACTTTAAGAGCCTATTTTTCATTAATCATTTAAAGATATACCATCATACACTAATATGCTCTGAAAACTGCTACTAATCACTTGTTTCTTGTCTCTCTCTGGTGTCCTTCCAGTTTTCTGTCTGATTCTCATTCTGAGTGTACTGTTATGGTTAGCTAGACTCTTCATCTCTGTGTATCATCCTGCCCAGGTGTAGTAAACTGGGCCTTTTGATTTAGTTCCCTCTGGAGGTGGAAATGCTAATTCCCACAGTAAATCTACATCTAAAACACATCCTTTATCATATTCAATGATATATTCAATACCATATTCATATTCTACATCCTTTATCATATTCAAATAAGTACTTCTGTGTAACACCACTTACTGTCCACCCGGCTGCTATTAGACAATAGTTTTTCCTTTTAAATTTCCTGGTGTTGAGTGACTCCTTGAGCAAGTTCTCCCCAAAGTAGAGAAGCAATGAAAGACACTAAAACTTATTCATCCATTACTGAAACGGGAAGGAACTATTTTAAAATAGAGAAAAAGAAACAAACAGATCAAGGATGTCAGAGTTTGTGTCACACCTTCATATAGACACAAGAATTGGAATTAAAAAGATCTGGGTTTGGATCCTGACTCTCTTGCTTAGGGACCATTTGATCTTGGAGAATCAGTCATCACTGAGAATCAGTTCCATCACTCAGCCTTGTCTGACTCTTTGCAACACCGTGAACTGCAGCACAGTTTTCCCTGTCCTTCACTATCCCCTGAAGTTTGGACAATCTCAGTCCATTCAGTCAGTGATGCTATCCAACCATCCTATCTCTGGCGTCCCCTGCCCTCAGTCTTTCCCAGCATCAGGGTTTCTCTTCTAGTGAGCCAGCTCTTCACATCAGGTGGCCAAAGTATTGGAGCTTCAGCAGCAGTGTCAGTCAACTCAGTGAATATTCAGGGTTGATTTCCTTTCAGATTGACTGGTTCGATCTCCTTGCAGTACAAGGGACTCTCAAGAGTCTTCTCCAGCACCACAGTTGGAAAGCATAAATTCTTCAGAGCTCAACCTTCTTTATGGTTCAGCTCACGTTCCATAAATGACTACTTGCAAACATAGCTTTAACTATACAGACCTTTGCTGACAAATAATGCCTCTGCTTTTTAATATGCTCTCTAAGTTGGTCATAACTTTCTTTCCAAGGAGTAAGTGTCTTTTAATTTCATGGCTGCAATCACCATCTGCAGTGATTTTGGAGCCCAGAAAAATAAAGTCAGCCACTGTTTCCACTGTTCCCCCATCTATTTGCCATAAAGTGATGGGACTGGATGCCATGATCTTAGGTTCCTGAATGTTGAGCTTTAAGCCAACTCTTTCACTCTCCTCTTTCACTTTCATTAAGAGGCTCTTTAATTCTTCTTCAATTTCTTCCATAAGGGTGGTGTCATCTGCATATCTGAGGTTATTGATATTTCTCCCAACAATCTTGATTCCAGCTTGTGCTTCCTCAAGCCCAATGTTTCTCATGATGTATTCTGCACAGAAGTTAAATAAGCAGGGTGACAATATACAGCCTTAATGTACTCCCTTTCCTATTTGGAACCAGTCTGTTGTTCCACGTCCAGTTCTAACTGTTGCTTCTTGACTTGCATACAGGTTTCTCAAGAGGCAGATCAGGTGGTCTGGTATTCCCATCTCTTTCAGAATTTTTCACAGTTTATTGTGATCCACACAGTCAAAGGCTTTGGCATAGTCAATAAAGCAGAAATAGATGTTTTTCTGGAACTCTCTTGCTTTCTCGATGATCCAGCGGATGTTGGCAATTTGATCTCTGGTTCCTCTGCCTTATCTAAAACTAGCTTGAACATCTGGAAATTCATGGCTCACATATTGCTGAAGCCTGGCTTGGAGAATTTTAAGCATTACTTAACTAGCGTGTGAAATGAGTGCAATTGTGCGGTAGTTGGAACATTCTTTGGCATTGCCTTTCTTTGCGATTGGAATGAAAACTGACCTTTTCCAATCCTGTGCCCACTGCTGACTTTTCCAAATTTGCTGATATATTGAGTGTAGCATTTTGACAGCATCATCTTTCAGGATTTGACATAGCTCAACTGGAATTTCATCACCTCTACTAGCTTTGTTCGTAGTGATGCTTCTTGAGGCCCATTTGACTTCACATTCCAGGATGTCTGACTCTAGGTGAGTGATCACATTATCATGAACCTATGGTGTGAACTTATGGTGAACCATATGTATCATGAACCATCGTGTAACCCTATGATCTGCAGCATATCAGGCCTCTCTGTCCCTCACCATCTCCTGAAATTTGCCCAAGTTCATGTGCATTTTATCAGTGATGCCATCCAGCCATTGCATCCTCTGATGCCCTCTTTGCCTTACCTCTTCACCTAAACCAACACAAAATCTAAATGCCATCCACCTATCAGTCTAAGTGGTCCTGAGGGATTCCATTCAATTTTTTATTTTTAGTCCTATTTGTTTTGAAGAAACTTCTCCAGGTAAGAATTCTCATGGACTCTTTTAAATCCAGGGTAGGCTGGAGAGCCAAGGAGGATTTCTGAGAATATAGTCATAAAGCTGGTCTGATAAAACCTCATTTTGTGAATTAATGTAAAAGTTAAATGCCAGACGGCATAATATAGTCATCACAGCTGGTTAAATATGTAACAAATTACCTTAATTATGGATTAGAATGCAAACAATCAGAAACTGCTTTAAAAAAATGGAATGTATGGTCTTAATATGAGTAGTCCAATCGATTGGGAGTTTGTGAAATATTCCATGAGAGGAAGAGACTGCTGATAGAGAGTGGAAAATATATTTTAAACCCTCATTGTGGTATTCATGCAAAATGATGCCCTGATACTCATATTGCCTTGGAGAGAATTGATCTCCGCTCACACATACCTCTAAGGCTATCTTTGTGGAGGCTGATTTCCCATCCTCAACACTTGGCTTTGCTATATTCAATGCACTTCCAGGTAAGCTGCTTTCAAATCAGCTCTGAAAACACCTGTTTTGAATAGTTTTGATTTCAAGTACTTCTTGACTTCATCCTTACTTACTCCATATAGTTATAAAAATCAGGACAAGAGGGGCACTTTGACACTACTGAAACCAAAGCTTTTATGGGACAGTAAAGAAACAAGTTAATGTTAAGTGACACAAAGCTTGTCCAGGAAGAGAGTCTCAAAAAGCTGTGAATGTGTAATGAAAAATGGTAGCTACTATTTCTTGAACACCTATTATATTGCCAGCACAGGACTAGGTGTTGCAAATACATTGTCTCATTTGGTTAGCACAGTGAGACCAAGAGTAGTTATTGCTACCTTGATTTATGAGAGGAGGGAATTAAAGCTTGGAGAATTTTAAGGCATGGAGAATTGAAGTAACTTCTCAAATAACAAGTAATTTATCTGTAATTTAACATATATGCTTTACTTCCAAACACATCTTCTTTCAATTCTACAATTTGCTTCCCTTTTCACATTTATTTTGTAGAAAACAAACAAAAACCTAACTAAACAATATCATGCCATGAGAACAATAGTCTTAAGAAGTTCAGTATCAGAAACCACTGTAAACAAATAAATTGATCTCTTTCTCCTTATTAGCTAGTTATTGTGATAATAGCATGCAATTTTGATATAATAACTTGATAACCCAAAGGAAGGCAAACACCCATTAGGATTCTTGTGTTGTTTTTCAATAAAAAGGAATAATAAAAGTGTTGAGAAAATTTAACCCTCACTTCGGCAACTTGATTGATGCTTTCTGGAAATGCAATTGACTGTATACCTTAGCAAGTTACTGGAAGTTTTACTCTATTATACGAGACACTGAGGGGGGAAAAAAGAGTTGTACTGTTCCATATTTATTCAGCCATGATTAATATAGTGTTGAATAATAATTTTAATTTCCATTTCTTGAATATATTTATTAATTTACCTCCTGCCAATATATGGCTCTGGTTGCCACTACTTAGAATTTATTTCTGTTCTTCCTAAGTATCATTTGCATAATGGAATGACGAGGTCCATTCACCAGCAGTTGGTTGTGGGGTGTTGGACAGAGTGACTGGGTTGTAATTAGTGGCATCTGGCCTCTGGTTTCATTAGCATGCAAATAGAAATACCAGAGGCCAGGACAGCCTGGCGGTTTCACAACAGTCGCTATAATGCATATCTGCTTTTATAAGCATATCAGTGGGATTGCTTTTTCTAAAAGAATAAAATATGTATGTCTGAATGAAGTTGATGGCCTATCTTTGCATCCTGGAATCTTAAAAAATTTTTTTTCATCAAAAGAGAAAACAGGACTATAAGATGTCAATCTCAACCTTTCCTTTCCATTTTTAGGCTATTAAAAATGTAATCCAAGCTCTTGTTTCTGCCTGGTCTGCCTCCATTTCCCCAGTGAAATCTTTTCTCATCTCCTTATTTTCTTTATTTCCCTAATTAAGCTACCCAGTTTCATCTTTATAAAACGTGGCACTTTTTTTTCTTTTCATGGCAACATATTACTCAAGAAATAACAAGGCTCTCTATTCTCTGTTTCACTGTGTTCAGACTCTTGTCCTTGGTCTTCATGGTTCTTTTATAATTTGGGGTCATTGGTGCTGCTGCTGATGGTTGGATTGTAATTGGAACAAACCCTGTTGGAAGTTTGATATGTACAAAGGATTGTTTTATTCTTCTTTGATCTTCTCAGCAATTCAATAAATTGAAACTACTAAAGTCTTTATTTTCAGATTAAAAAGAAAAACAGAAACCAATAAAATGAGGTTCTGAAAGGTACTGTAGCTTTACTAAAGCTGTTCAGTAAGTGTTACACTCAAGATTTGAATCCAAGCCTCTCTGACTGTAGAATCCTGTTCTCTTAGCCACTTTTCTTTCCTTTAAAAAATATATTTACTGATTTATTTGGCTGAGCCAGGTCTTAGTTGCAGCACGCAGGATCTTTTATCCTTGTTGTGAAATGTGGTATCTTTAGTTGCGGCGTGTGGGATCTAGTTTCCTGATTAGGGATTGAACCCCAGCCCCCTGCACTGGGAACACTGAATCTTAGCCACTGGACCTCCAGGGAAGGCCCTCTTAGCCACTTTTCTCTACCACTTCCCACAACAGATGAACATTTGGTCTGGAAAGCAATTTGGGCCCTAAAAATACTTCAAACTACCGAATTTTATCATTACAAAAACATTCTAAGTCTCACAATTTGAAAATTTGTCAAAGAGACAACGTTGGATATTTTATTTATGTGTAACTAGACATTTATTTGCATGTCAACGTGATTTTACTCATCATCTCGGGGACTGAGATCACTTTTTACCGAAGTGTGCAGTGTAGAATCTCTGTTTCATGGATTGTCTATGTGTATTATATGACAATGGTGTTTCTTGGTCTATTAAGTTTGAAGATACTTGGGTTAAATTACATTAGCAAGCTTTCCCTAGAGCAGAATTTCTAAAAACCTTTTAATATGTTAATGTGAATATACCTAACTTCAAGGGAGACTGAGAATACTGAGTATCTTTTATTTATTTACCTTGACTATATGAAATTCTATTTACCAGCAAGGGAACAGTTGCAGAGGTTGCAGGTTAAGGACTAAAGAGTAAGCAATATCCTGTTTTAAGTATGGGGCCCTGGACAATATATTAAAATGTAGCCCTATATTTCTCAAAGACCTTTGGAATCACTTACTGAATCATATATATTATTTACCTTTTGACTCATAGAAGTCTTGAAATGCAGGAGAATGAAACATGTCTCAAGTTATTAGTGTAAAGATTAAGGAAGATAATATATGCAAAGTACATAGCTCAGTACCTAACATAGAATGAATACTCTGTAAAGGTTTAATTTAAATATGAGCCAATTTCCAGGACTTTATATTGTGTTCTTTTCCTTATCTCATACAAGTAACTTCGAAATACTAAAATTAGATTGACAAGGAGAAAAGTACCCACTACCGTCATCCTTAATAATCATCTGTAATCAGCAGTGAATTAATAGCAGTGGCCTCTCACTGTTGCTATCAATTACACACATTATTAATGGATTGACAAAAATCTGCCAAGGCATAGATTGTTAACAGGAATTGACACCTCAGTTATTGCTAGTGTCAGACATTAATTTTGGAGGGTGCAACCATGCCTCATTAAAATGCATGTTGTGATGGTTTATATTGTGGGAGAGAATACTCTTTCTGGAAAGTGGTTTGGAATGCAGTTGAAGGGAAGATACAAAGCAGATGTCTGAGACAAGAGACATGGAGAGGAGATCATTCCCAAACAATGGTTATTGACACATGCCAACAGCTGTCATACAGCAAAGATTCTGGGCCGTTTATCTGGACCCTCCTAAGTTGGTTAAATAAGATCTACAATAATCTGAATATTGTAGCTATTTAAAAATTTTAAGTATTAAATCTTGGAAAAAAAAAAAAACAAACTAAGTTTTTCTTTGTTTAATTCTCAGAGTAACCTTCTGGGGAAGTTGGAGATGAGAACACTGAGACTGAGTATTTTAAATGACCCTGGTTAAGTTGCACTGGTTGAAAAACAGCTGAGAGTTGAACACATCTTTCAGAAGTACAGATATTTTTCACTGTACTGTATTATTTCCCTAGAGCTCTTAAGGTTTGGGAGAAACTGATGGTAATACGGGATGGCAGAAAGAATAGTAATGGAACTTTTGAAATGGTGCATCATCAGGTCATCGTGCTCAGGTGCTCAGTTGTATCCGACATGGACTGTAGCCACCAGGCTCCTCTGTCCCTGAGATTTTCCAGGCAAGAATACTGGAATGCATGGCAAATGGCTAAAACACAGCTCCCTAGCGCACCCTGGAGGCAAAGTGCAAGTCTGCCTTCATCCAGCATACTGCTGCTAAGCTGCTGCTAAGTCGCTTCAGTCGTGTCCGACTCTGTGCGACCCCATAGACGGTAGCCCACCAGGCTCCCCCGTCCCTGGGATTCTCCAGGCAAGAACACTGGAGTGGGTTGCCATTTCCTTCTCCGATGCATGAAAGTGAGAAGTGAAAGTGAAGTCGCTCAGTCGTGTCCGACTCTTAGCGACCCCATGGACTGCAGCCCACCAGGCTCCTCTGTCCATGGGATTTTCCAGGCAAGAGTACTGGAGTGGGGTGCCATTGCCTTCTCCGTCATCCAGCATAAGGGGATGACAAGTCATTTCCCTCCCCAGGGAAGTCAGTGATACTGGTTTCACTTTTCATTATAGTTTTACATGCTATTCTGGTCTGTTAGATGTATTGTGATAACAGCCAGTATTGATAAAGACTTACCCGTGGTGATTGTTCTGACCAGCAATGGCTGGATTCTTGCTCTAGTCTCAACTTGTACCATTATCAAATAGGATTGAAGCTAGAGACTGCCCTGAGTTTTGCACTGGGCTGAGTTCATAGATATGACAAGGTGAGAGCATAGCTTTCACCTGTGAGAAAATAAGGGCTTCCCTCATAGCTCAGTTGGTAAATCATCTACCCATGCAATTCAGGAGACCCTGGTACAATTCCTGAGTCAGGAAGATCCCCTGGAAATGGCAACCCACTCCAGTATTCTTGCCTGGAGAATCCCATGGACAGAGGAGCCTGGTGGGCTACAGTCCATGTGATGGCAAGAGTTGGACATGACTTAGCAACTAAACCACCACCACCTGAGAAAATAAGTACTTGTAGTCTTTGTAAATATCTTAAAGAAAGTAATTTTTCATCCTCAATGAGTAATAAAATAACATAAAAAAGCAAGGAGAGTAAAATATTTATTTCACATTGAAAAGATGAAAAAGAATCCCAATACTTGTTCTATGTATTAATATAAACAGGCAGGGCCATAGAATACTCTTCCCACTCATCCAGTATTCATACTTTAATACAAAAAATTCCTGAGAGTCTCAGTTATTATTCTAGATTCTCATCTTTGACCTATTTAAATGCTTCTTTTTGAATATAATTCTTGGATGTTTTCAGCCTTTCATAATTTGTCTGCTTTTTCTACAAAATATTTATGTAGAATGTTGGATTTCTTGTTACTTGTTTTTCACCATTTGCAAATGTAAAATGTGTGTGCACAACACTGCTGGAATATATTACTTCAAGCACAGTGTTATATATGCCTTACCTCCTTGATTCTTATACTCATCTGTGTTAGCCTGCCAGGGCTGCCAAAATGAAGTAAGGACCACAGACTGGGTGATTTAAATGACATAAATTTATTTTCTCATAGTTCTGGAAGCTGAAAGTCAAAGATTGAGCTGTTAGTAGGTTTGGTTTATCCAAACCTTTCTCCTTGGTTTGCAGGTGGCCATCTTCTTGTTGTATCTTCAAACGGCTTTTCTCTGTGCACATGCGTCTCTGATGTTTCTTCCTCTTCTGATAAGGACACCAGTCATAGTGGATTAGTGCCCTATCTTAGAACCTCATTTAACCCTAATTACCTCTTTAAAGGTCTTATTTTTGGACTTCCCTGGCAATCCAGTGGCTAAGGCTCCAGGCTTCCAATGCAGGGGGACCAAGTTCCATCCCTGGTCAAGAAACTAGATCCCACACACTGCAAATAAGAGTTCTCATGCCACAACTTGCTGCTTATATGTACCTGTGCTTATATCCGATCCTTGGCACCCAGCCTCCTGGACAGAAATAAAACTGGGTTGTTGGGTATATTTTGGAAGTGTGCCAGAATTGGTGAACGAAAGAGTCCTTATGTTGCAGTGTGCTGTATCGTGATGGCCTTCAGCATCCTTTTCATACAATAGCTTGGAAAAATGCCAGAATTCTTCAGTCGCCATCAGATTTAAATATGACAAAAAGGGACTGATCTGCCGAAAATAATGGAAAGAATGGTTAACCCTTTTATCTCTGAACATTGAATGAGCTACACTTTTAGCTGCTGTTCTCTATTTTTGTTATTGGACCAATGTTCTATATAAATAATTAGGATGTAACAGTTAATACTTAGAGTTGAAATATGTCTGTAACAATCAACCTCAGTACTGTCACTACAATATTACATTCTGCATATGTCATTCTGTTGTGCCAGATACCAGTTTTTAGTGAGGTATCTTTAAGGCACATAGTAGAAAACAAAATTGGTAAATTATTCAAGTTCCTTTCACTGTGATTTGGAAATGATAAATCTTTATAGAATGAGACCTTTTTTTTGGACTAGCTTTTTTATTGGGGGGGAAAAGAGGTTCAATTTGTGTTGGTAAGGATTGCATTCATATTTAATAATGCTGGCTTTTCCTCTGGCCATACCATTTTGAGCATTAACCATAGTACCTCTACTCTTAGCAATCTGTAGTTTATTACAGGTGTTTAAACTATTTAAAACAAGCCTGTATAGTTCTTAAGGAAGGAGGAAGATAGATGTGACTTTAGAGAAAATGTTAAGACTATTGAGAAAATGGGCTTCCCTGGTGGCTCAGAGGTTAAAGCGTCTGCCTCCAATGAGGGAGACCTGGGTTCGATCCCTGGGTTGGGAAGATCCCCTGGAGAAGGAAATGGCAGTCCACTCCAGTATTCTTGCCTGGAGAATCCCATGGACGGAGAAGCCTAGTAGGTTACAGTCCATGGGGTCGCAAAGAGTCGGACACGACTGAGCAACTTCACCTCACCATGCCACAACTAAAACACAAAAGATTACACATGCTGAAACTAAGACCAGGCACAGCTAAATAAATAAATGAAATGCCTTATCTCCCAGTAGTCATATTGGGAGTCAGGACTTCAATGTATGAATTCTAGAGGGACACAATTTAGTCTATAACATCATCCAAGGAGATAGAATTTATTCCCATCTTCAGTTCAGTTCAGTTCAGTCACTCAGTCCTGTCCGACTCTTTGCGACCCCATGAATTGTAGCATGCCAGGCCTCCCTGTTCATCACTATCTTCTGGAGTTCACTCAGACTCACGTCCATCGAGTCAGTGATGCCATCCAGCCATCTCATCCTCTATTGTCCCCTTCTCCTCCTGCCCCCAATCCCTCCCAGCATCAGAGTCTTTTCCAATGAGTCAACTCTTCACATGAGGTGGCCAAAGTACTGGAGTTTCAGCTTCAGCATCATTCCTTCCAAAGAAATCCCAGGGTTGATCCCCATCTTACAAAGTGATAATAGTTTACCCTCATCTTCAGAAAGAGGGAAGTGAGGTTTGGGCAGAATGTCTTGCTAAATTGGCAACTAGACTCTTGGGCTTGAAAACCAAGCACATATTCTGTGTGAGAATCTGTGCATCAGAATCAAGTAGAGGAGTATACCAAGGGCTTAGTGGCTGAGTTTAATGTGCAGAGGCCAGTGATAGGACTAAAGTAGTTTGGAGTAAGGGTTCTGAGATCTCCAAGTGCTAAAACCCCACCTATCTAGAGCTATAACCATGATTCTTACTGCATACGTGCTCAGTTGCTCAGTCAGTCCAACTCTTTTGAGACCCCATGGACTGAAACCCACCAGGCTCCTCTGTCCATGGAAGTTTCCAGGCAAGAATACTGGAATGGGTTGCCATTTCCTCCTCTAGTAGATCTTCCCAACCTAGGGACCAAACCTGCGTCTCTTGCATCTCCTGCATTGGAAGGTAGGTTCTTTACCATTGTGCCACCTGGGAAGTCCTGTGATTTTTATGAATAGATATTTATTGAATGAGTGCATGCCAGGTAGTGGGCTAACTGCTGCTGTGAGTTGTTGTATACACACACACACACACACACACACACACACACACACACGCACACATATACAATGAGAGAAAAGTCCTATTATTGTTCTCATTTCTCTGATGACATTCTAGAGATTCAGAGGGATTCAGCAACTTGCTAAAGAACATGGTGGGAGGGCCTTCCCTCATGTTTCAATGGCTGGGACTTCACACTCCCAGTGCTGGGTGTCTCGGTTCCATCCCTGGTCAAGAAACTAGATCCCACATGCCTCAACTAAGAGCTCACATGCCGCAACAAACATCAACACTCAGAGTGCCTCAACTAAGACCCAGTGCCGCCAAATGAATAAATATCTAAAAAAAAGAAGAGAACATGAGGGGAAAGCCAGTATTGAACCACTGGCTATTTATCTTTTAACTCACAAACCTGACTCAATAAACCAAGCAGCATCTTGAACTTGCAGCTTCCACATCCCGTCTCAAATTCTCTCAGGAACTTAGCCAGAGCTCCTAATAAGCAAACCTGCCAGGGCCCCTCTCTGAGACCAAGATAAGATTCTTCGAGAGAAATAGTGATATGAATGTTAGCTTATTCTTCATTCTAACTCTATTTGCATGCAGTTTCACAGGATGAGGTTATCCACTCAAAGTTTCAGATGATTTCTATGCTCATGACATTTGTAGGCTTTTCTACCACACACTATCCCAGTAGCCCATCACAGACTTAACAGTTACTGTCTCTTATATAGTTTAACATTTTAAAGTTTTTTGCCACCCCAATGCCATCAATCTTCCTGATTTTTGTATTCTGAAACTTTTAAGACCAAGTCTGCTTTCTTGTCTATCACACTGGATGAAAAAGGATACATTAGGATGTAAATGGAGATGGTGATAACCAAAGGAAGATTAATTTATTCAGTGTCAGGAACTGAGGTAACCTCTGTAATTGAGTGTGTGTGTGTGTGTGTGTTTGTGTGTGTGTGTGTCTATAATTACAGTTAATCCTCAGAATTCTATGAGTCGGTATGATTTACCATTATGCCTATTTTACATAAAGCAATTGTGCTTTACATAGATGGTTCACTCGCTTTTTCCATAAGCAAATGGCAATGACAGCACTGTGGTTAAATTCTATGACACTACAGACTGTGACATGTATATGTCACATATATATCAATACATCCTGTTCATACATTATTTCTCTCTGGAAAAGGTCTGTAAGGAACTGAGGTATACCACAATGATTTCCTTAAATCATAGCACATGCTTATGTGCGTGTATAAAATTTTTCTATTTTTCTAAAATATTTTGAGTCTGCTGCTGCTGCTAAGTGGCACTTCAGTCGTGTCCGACTCTGTGTGACCCCATAGATGGCAGCCCACCAACTCCCCCATCCCTGGGTCTCTCCAGGCAAGAACACTGGAGTGGGTTGCCATTTTCTTATCCAGTGCATAAAAGTGAAAAGTGAAAGTGAAGTCACTCAGTCATGTCCAACTCCTAGCGACCCCATGGACTGCAGCCTACCAGGCTCCTCTGTCCATGGGATTTGCCAGGCAAGAGTACTAGAGTGGGGTGCCATTGCCTTCTCCGATTTTGAGTCTAGACCATGATAAAAGTACAGGTAATGTTTCTAACTATTTCACAAAAGAATAAATTCACAGCTTTCTACTTTTAATCTAACTCAAGAAATCACTTTCACTCTTTTGCCTTCAATTTCAGTTCAGTTCAGTTGCTCAATTGTGTCCGACTCTTTGCGACCCCATGAATTGCAGCACGCCAGGCCTCCCTGTCTATCACCAACTCCCAGAGTTCACTCAGACTCACGTCCATCGAGTCCGTGATGCCATCCAGCCATCTCATCCTCAGTCGTCTCCTTCTCCTCCTGCCCCCAATCCCTCCCAGCATCAGAGTCTTTTCCAATGAGTCAACTCTTCGCATATACTTTATGTGACTTAGCTTATTTAATTCTTATACAAATTCAATAAGGTAATGAGCATTTTCACTTTACAGATAAGGAAACTGAAGAACAAAAATTAAGGAATTTATCTCAATGGTCTTGCTGGAGGTTGGAATCAATACCAGATCCAAACATCAGCACTCAGGTTGCTGAGTACTGTACTGTACAAACCCTGGTATTAAATTTATCAGATAAAGATTTGTATATAGGGGTTATTTATTTTAGTTTTAAACTCTCACGTGAGATTTTCTTGTCCTGATTAATAGTCCCCTGTTAACTTGTGATTTTGCAGTTCCTCCCACTGTTGGCAGTCTTTGGCCATTCATTGAATCTGGACCAGCCTTCTTTCTTTGGCTGTTATTACACAGTGGAAGGAATGAAATACCTGAGGACTTTATTACTCTTTATCTTGGAATGCTGCCAGTGCTGTGCTTCTTTTTAATGGAATATAAGAGATCACATGGAAAAGGTTCCAAGTGCAAAAGCTAATACCATCTTAGATCAGTTTACATACCTACCAAACAGGTGAGAAAATGCAGATCACAATAATAGCTCATAGCTGATCATAAACAAAAGAATGTGCCCTGATGAAAAAAGAACCATTCCATTCACCCTTAATCTTGGGATCAGTAGTATATGATTTTTTTTTAAGATATTGATTTCAGGAGTAGTTTGTTATGCTTTAGTAACTAACTAATGAATAAACTGACAGCAGAAGTGAGTTGATGCTATTAATGTAACAAAAACTTACATTGTGTGGTATCATCTTATTGGGTAATAATTGACACCTATAAAAAAGTGAGCAAATGATTGGAGAAGGCAAAGAAAATAGAAAAATTTTATTACAGGCTAATAAATATCATGACCCATTTTATGTAGTAGCAATGCAATTCACAAAACTATAGCCAGCTGTTAATAAATGGGAAAAAAAAAAAAGAATAATATGGCTAGGTATGGAGTTCCCCAGGCAGAGTGTTGAAAGTGTCAGCAGAATATCATCAATTGTATGTGATAAGGGGTGGAAATAAAGGCATGAACGAACAAAAGAGCTAACCAATTTTCAAGTAGCATTTAAGAGGAATGTAGAGGGATTTCCCTGGTGGTCCAGTGGTTGGGAGTCTGCTTTGAAGTGTGGGGGATGTGGGTTTCATCCCTGGTTGGGGAACTAAGACCCCACGTGTTACCAAGCAGCTGAGCCTCCAGCCATAACTTGAGAGTCTGTGTGCCACAGCTAGAGAGTCTGCACGCTACAACAAAAGATCCTGCATGAAACAACAAAGACCCACATACTGCAACTAAGATCCAGCGGAGCCAAACTAATAAATAAAATAAAAAAATATTTTTAAAAGAGAATGGAGAGGTTCCAAAGTTTACTAGGTTAAATACAAAACTAGTTCATCTTCAATTTCACCAGCAAGGCAAAGACTCTCAAAGAAAAATGCAGGCTTCAGGTATAGATAAAAGTAAGGATGTATCAGCAAGACACTGTGTTAAGAGCTTTGAAATAATTAAATTGATACCTACTAGACACTCTTTTGGAGAAGGCGATGGCACCCCACTCCAGTACTCTTGCCTGGAAAATCCCATGGACGGAGGAGCCTGGTAGGCTGCAGTCCATGGGGTTGCAAAGAGTCGGACACGACTGAGCGACTTCACTTTCACTTTTCACTTTCATGCATTGGAGAAGGAAATGGCAACCCACTCCAGTGTTCTTGCCTGGAGAATCCCAGGGACTGTGGAGCCTGGTTGACTGCCATCTATGGGGTCTCTACAGAGTCGGACACGACTGAAGTCTCTGCCATCTACAGAGTCGGACACGACTGAAGCGACTTGGCAGCAGCAGCAGCAACAGACACTCATTATCAACTGATCTATGAGGGAAGCTATCAGGTCAGTTTTCTCTCCAATCCCAAAGAAAAGCAATGCCAAAGAATGTTCAGACTACTGCACAAATGCACTCATCTCACATGCTAGCAAAGTAATGCTCAAAATTCTCCAAGCCAGGCTTCAACAACATGTGACCCGTGAACTTCCAGATGTTCAAGCTGGATTTAGAAAAATCAGAAGAACCAGATATCAAATTGCCAACATCCATTGCATCATCGAAAAAGCAAGAGAATTCCAGAAAGACATCTACTTTATTGACTATAGCAAAGCCTTTGAATGTGTGGATCACACCAAACTGTGGAAAATTCTTGAAGAGATGGGAATACCAGACCATCTGACCTATCTCCTGTATGCAAGTCAAGAAGCAACAGTTAGAAATGGACATGGAACAACAAACTGGTTCCAAATTGGGAAAGGAGTACGTCAAGGCTGTATATTGTCACCCTGCTTATTTAACTTATATACAGAGTATATCATGTGAAATGCCAGGCTGGATGAAGCACAAGCTGGAATCAAGATTGCCAGGAGAAATATCAGTAACTTCAGATATGCAGATGACACCACCCTTATGGCAGAAAGTAAAGAACTAAAGAGCCTCTTAATGAAAGCTGAAAGAGGAGAGTGAAAAAGTTGACTTAAAACTCAACTTTCAAAATACTAAGATCATGGCATTTGGTCCCATCATTTCATGGCAAATAGATGGGAAAATAATGGAAACAATGAGAGACTACTTTTTGGGGCTTCAAAATCATTGCAGATGGTGACTGCAGCCATGAAACTGAAAGACACTTGCTCCTTGGAAGAAAAGCTATGACCAACCTAGAAAGCATATTAAAAAGCAGAGGCATTATTTTGCCAACAAAGATCCATCTAGTCAAAGCTAGGCTTTTTCCAGTAGTCATGTACGGATGTGAGAGTTGGACTATAAAGAAAGCTGAGCACCGAAGAATTGATGCTTTTGAATTGTGGTGTTGGAGAAGATTCTTGAGAGTCCCTTGGACTGCAAGAAGATCAAACCAGTCAATCCTAAAGGAAATCAGTCCTGAATATTCATTGGAAGGACTGATGCCAAAGCTGAAACTCCAATATTTTGGCCACCTGATGCGAAGAACTGACTCATTTGAAGAGACTCTGATAAGCAAGAGAATTCCAGAAAGACATCTACTTTATTGACTATAGCAAAGCCTTTGAATGTGTGGATCACACCAAACTGTGGAAAATTCTTGAAGAGATGGGAATACCAGACCATCTGACCTATCTCCTGTATGCAAGTCAAGAAGCAACAGTTAGAAATGGACATGGAACAACAAACTGGTTCCAAATTGGGAAAGGAGTACGTCAAGGCTGTATATTGTCACCCTGCTTATTTAACTTATATACAGAGTATATCATGTGAAATGCCAGGCTGGATGAAGCACAAGCTGGAATCAAGATTGCCAGGAGAAATATCAGTAACTTCAGATATGCAGATGACACCACCCTTATGGCAGAAAGTAAAGAACTAAAGAGCCTCTTAATGAAAGCTGAAAGAGGAGAGTGAAAAAGTTGACTTAAAACTCAACTTTCAAAATACTAAGATCATGGCATTTGGTCCCATCATTTCATGGCAAATAGATGGGAAAATAATGGAAACAATGAGAGACTACTTTTTGGGGCTTCAAAATCATTGCAGATGGTGACTGCAGCCATGAAACTGAAAGACACTTGCTCCTTGGAAGAAAAGCTATGACCAACCTAGAAAGCATATTAAAAAGCAGAGGCATTATTTTGCCAACAAAGATCCATCTAGTCAAAGCTAGGCTTTTTCCAGTAGTCATGTACGGATGTGAGAGTTGGACTATAAAGAAAGCTGAGCACCGAAGAATTGATGCTTTTGAATTGTGGTGTTGGAGAAGATTCTTGAGAGTCCCTTGGACTGCAAGGAGATCAAACCAGTCAATCCTAAAGGAAATCAGTCCTGAATATTCATTGGAAGGACTGATGCCAAAGCTGAAACTCCAATATTTTGGCCACCTGATGCGAAGAACTGACTCATTTGAAAAGACTCTGAAGCTGGGAAACATTGAAGGTGGGAGGAGAAGGGAACAGCAGAGGATGAGATTGTTGGATGGCATCACCGACTCAATGTACATGAGTTTGAGTAAGCTCCGGGAATTGGTGATGGACAGGGAGGCCTGGCATGCTGCAGTCCATGGGGTCGCAGAGTTAGACATGAATGAGCAACTGAACTGAACTGAGACACTCTTAGCTAGGAAAAAAAAAGGTCATTTAGAAATCTTAAGGATGTTGATCTGAGATGCTTAAATGCTTGTGGCATGTTTTGAAATCTTTAGTGATTATCATTTCGGCAACTTGAGTTGAATCGGATGAATAGAAATCTCACAAAATTTTAAGAGTTTTATACGAGAGAAAAAGAACACAGTTTGGTTTACAAGGAGCCAAGATGACTGAAGTATCCTGAAGTCCTCTGGGATTTCAAATTTGCGTGGAAAAGTATAAACCTGTTCAGTTGTCACTGCAAGTATTTCTTCAGAAGGATCCAAGAAGGGTAAGGAAAGTGTTGAAATGTAGCACCAAGAAAAAAAAGAGCAGAGCCAGGAGCCATAGTGAATAGTATGAGGAGATTAAGTCTTAGGGAGAAGAGCCCAGAGAATATTCTCCACTCTTAGTATGTGTGTTTGGGGGTGTGAATAATGATGGACAATATTTTACTGTGTTCAAAAGTGGTATGGATTAGTGATGTGTGTATCTCCAAATCCTATGCATGAACTATGCATTTTGTGCGGAGAAGGCAATGGCACTCCACTCCAGTACTCTTGCCTGGAAAATCCCATGGATGGAGGAGCCTGGTAGGCTGCAGTCCATGGGGTCGCAAAGAGGTGGACATGACTGAGCGACTTCACTTTCACTTTTCACTTTCATGCATTGGAGAAGGAAATGGCAACCCACTCCAGTGTTCTTGCCTAGAGAATCCCAGGGACTACGGAGCCTGGTGGGCTGCTGTCTATGGGGTCGCACAGAGTCGGACACGACTGAAGTGACTTAGCAGCAGCAGCAGCTGCATGCATTTTGTGACCCTTCTACAAAACATATAACCAGACATTTTAGTAGTATTAATTCATAGGTCTCTGAATCAAAATGAGCCACCTCCAGGAAACTACATCCAGATCAGATGTATGTATCATAAGATCTTGTACTTGCAACCTAGTATTGTAATTACAACTCACATCAGGGTGTTTGTAGAGGGGTAAACATATTTTGTGTGTCAAAGAGATACAAATAATTTGGACCTTGATCTGATCACAGTAAATTGATTGCAGTAATGGGCTATAAATAAATGACAGTATCCCTATTTCAGCATCCTTTTCCCTGAAACTTTCTGGGTTTTGCTCACCCTGCCTCTTGCTGGCCTTATGTAACACTGTGGAGACTAAGCCCAGAGAAGTTGCATACTCTGCTTGTTCTCTGTCAGGACTGGGTTGACTGGCTTTTGGCATCTTTCCTCCACCATAGGAACAAGGCCAAGTCACTCTTCAAGGATGAGTGACCACATGGAGGGAGCTGGGGGTTTCCAGACCCCAGCCAGTCAGCCATCAGGCAGTCTTGCCTAATTAACCAAGAGCTGAACACCAATCTATGAGGCAACTTAGCCAAGATTGGGAAACCATATTTCTGGACACATAAATTGTTTATGCATGGAATTTGACCTTAATGGATTGTTATGATTTTAATACTCTATGTTGTAGGGTGGTTTATTTCACAGCAGTAGTAACTAAGTCAACTCTGCAACTGTTTATTTCTTATCAAAACTCACATGACTTCAGTCTTTTAATCTGTAATTTGTGGATGTTAAATCAACTTTAGATGGTAATCATATTAATAAATTAACTCAAACTATATAGAGCATAGTAGGAGTCCAGTAAACATTTTATTGAACAAATAAATAGATATTATTTAATAAACATTTTACAAAAATTGCGCTGCAAATGCTATATAGTTAGGGTCATTGAGAGATATTTTTTCCTCCACTCCCCTACATTGAGGGTAAGAAAATGCCTTTGGGTCCTCTCAAAATAGATTATTCTGCCTCTGTAATGGGTACCTGTAGGGCTGATTGAAGAATGATGCCATATTAGGAGTCACAGTGGTTTGGGAAAATCCAGGAAACATTTTCTATTGTGATAAAGATAAAAGAGCCTTTTCTTGGCAAAAGGTAGCAGCTAAGTGCTTTGTAAAAATAACAGAGCAGAATCATTAGTTTAAAGAAAAAGTAGCAGTGTCAGAAATTATATATTACACATTTAAAGATAAGTAAGAAGTCAAAGTCATTGGCCTAACCTCATGATACCCCCCCCTTTTTTTTTTTCTAGACAGGTTTACACTAATAATATAATAATCTGTTCCTTAGAGTTCCTTAGCGGAGAAGGCAATAGCAAGCCACTCCAGTACTCTTGCCTAGAAAATCCCATGGATGGAGGAGCCTGGTAGGCTGCAGTCCATGGGGTCGCTAGGAGTCGGTCGCGAGTGAGCGACTTCACTTTCACTTTTCGCTTTCACACAATGGAGAAGGAAATGGCAACCCACTCCAGTGTTCTTGCCTGGAGAATCCCAGGGACGGGGGAGCCTGTTGGGCTGCCGTCTATGGGGTCGCACAGAGTCGGACACGACTGAAGCGACTTAGCAGCAGCAGCAGCAGCAGAGTTCCTTAGAGAATGTGTCTCTCTTTTTTTTTTTTTGCATTCAAGTATTGTAATATATAGAGGCTTCCTGGGTAGCTTAGCTGGTAAAGAATCCACGTGCAATGCAGGAGATCCCAGTTCAATTCCCGGTTTGGGAAGTTCCCCTGGAGAAGGGATAGGCTACCCACTCCAGTATTCTTGGGCTTCCCTGGTGGCTTAGACAATAAAGAATCAGCCTGCAATGCAGGAGACCTGGGTTGGGAAGATCCCCTGGAGGAGGGCATGGCAACCCACTCCAGTCTTCTTGCTTGGAGAATCCCAGTGGACAGAGGAGCCTGGCAGGCCATAGTCCATGGGGTCTCAAAGGGTTGGACAAGACTGAGTGAACTAAGCACACACATTGTAATATGTAATAGGCAGAGGTATATAGACTAAGTTTTAGCTTTGGTCTTACTTTAGACTAGTGATGTTAATCCTCTAACTGGTACAGATGGCATGTGACATAACACGAGGGAAACGGGGCTTCCAGTTTTACTTGTGGTCAAAAGTAAATTAGAGTACTGAAGACACAGGGGTTATTGAGAGCACTAGACAATTCTGCATCATTGCTGAATAATACAAAGAAGGGTTGCGGGGGTAGAGCTATGGCAGATATCCAGGATAAGGAATTGAGACAATTGCATTAATGAATCGGGGATATAATGTCTCAGATATTACTCCTATTATAAAAGTAATTTGACTACATTATTCTCAATTTTCTCATTTGTACTGTGGTGAGAGGCAGTCACTGATTTCTAAAGTCATTAAAACACAAAATCTTGAGTGCAATCTTCTCTCCCCCCTTCTTTTTTTTTTAAGATTTTTTTGATGTGGAACCTTTTTAGAGTCCTTATTGAATTTGCCCCAATACTGCTACTGTTCTGTGTTTTGGATTTTTGGCCACAAGGCACATGGGACCCTAGCTCCTGACCTGGGCTCAAACTCACATTCCCCTGGCAGTGGAAGGCAAAGTTCCAGGGAAGTCCTTCCCTCCCCACTTCTATTCAAACCCTCTCATTCTGCGGCTGTCGAGGCCTTGGATGAGGACACATCCACGCTTCCTAGTGTTGAGATGTGAGAGCCAAGTCTAGGATACAGAGAGGGATATTATGCAAGGTAGTTTTCAGAGGGACTAGAGAGGCTCACAGGTTATACCCACTTGTAACCTGGCTCACATGTGTTGAGCCTGACAACTGGTCATATTTTGGTTTTGTTTTTCCCAGACTTTGGCCTAGCAGAGAGTATGACACTTGCAAGTGTTTCTTGAGTGTGCACTGAAGAAACTCAATGTCTTTTGAAAGATGCATAAGCAATATACTAGTGTGTGCCTTGTGTGTGAGAGAATAGAATGGTTTGTGTGGAAGCACAGAGCAGAGTCCAGCAAACCTGCTCTGAGATCTCTGGGGAACCTTCATAGATAGAGGGCATCTGAGGAGGGTATTCAAATATAAGTAAAAGTATGACATGCAGAGGGAAGAAAGAGAACCTTCAAGAGAAAGAGAACTCTAGTAGTTGATTCACAGTGCGAGGCTTAATCACCTGAGGTGTCTACATTTGTGACTGATTCAGAGGTATGGTCAACATATGTTAAACTGAATGGGATTGAAATATGTCCCCCTCTCCCTGGATTTGAAGGAGTCTCAGTTTATCAGAAATGGATGAAAGGAGGGTAGGAACTTCATTCTGACAGTGTTCTCAAGACTAACTGGATTATTTTGCTTCACCTATAATTCTCTTCAGCTTGAGACATTAAACTTGTAACCACAATGCTATAAGGGATGTTTCATGAATACCGTGCATAGTATTAACCTGTTTGAGGGTATGTCTGCATGTTTTAGAATGCAAATATGTATGCTTAGGATGTCCGTGTATGAATATTGTGAGGGCAATTTTTGAACTTCTTGCTTTTTTAGTGGCTGTGTCTCCAAGATCCATATCTCCAAACTGAGCAGGTGTTACAGTTCCTCACAGCCTGATGGTCTGTCGCAATCTTTGGAGTTGCAGAGGTGAGTTCAAATCCCTCCTGAGTGTGAGTTCCAGCAAAACAAAATGACAGTAGCTGCAGATCATGCATGCAAAGTGAATTAAAAAACTAACTGAATATTAATTGAGAAGGTAAGCTTGGCATGATCATGCGTCAGCCAAGGGAGTGGAGGCCCAAGTGCTGCCTGTTATCTGTCTTTTTTGGATGGTAATAGGACCTCTGAACTGTCAGGTGCTGTTTTTTATTCTTCATTCTCTGAATTTTCCCATAACCTCCTCCTTGCTGTTATATTTGTAATCTCTTCCTGTTTTACTGTATGTATCTTTTTTAAAATTTCATTTATTTATTTATTTTGGCCGGGCCTTCATTGCTGTGCGGGCTTTTCTCTACTTGTGGTGAGCAGGGCCTACAGAAGTGCATGGGCTTCTCATTGTGGTGGCTTCTCTTGTTGCAGAGCACAGGCTCTAGGGTGCGCGGGCTTCTGTAGTTACAGCTCCCTGGGCCCCAGAACACAGGCTCAGTCATCGTGGCTCATAGGCTTAGTTGCTCCCCGGCATGTGGGATCTTCAAGGACCAGGAATAGAACCCCTATCTCCTACATTGGCAGCTAGATTCTTTATCATTGAGCCACCAGGGAAGCCCCTACCCTATTTTTAATGTATCTTTCTTTTTATCTCTCTCCCTTTTTATTTTTCCTAGTCGTCATTTTATCCCATTCTATCAGAAAATCTCCTCAAACCTTACGGAAAACAAATACTTGGAAGTCCACGGCAATGGAATAGCATACTACCCAAAAGGTTTAAACACCATACTCCTAAACTTCAGATGAATCTATTATCTCTCTCCCTTTTTATTTTTCCTAGTCGTCATTTTATCCCATTCTATCAGAAAATCTCCTCAAACCTTACGGAAAACAAATACTTGGAAGTCCACGGCAATGGAATAGCATACTACCCAAAAGGTTTAAACACCATACTCCTAAACTTCAGATGAATCTAGTGTCTTGGGCGAGTATAGTATCCTCCACTTAGACTTTATTTTTCAATGCATTTATTTTATTGTATTTATTTGGCTGTACTGGGTCCTAGTTGCAGTGCCTGGGATCTTCAGATTTTGCTGTGGCTGTGGGGTTGTGGTTGCAGCATGTGGGATCTAGTTCCCTGACCAGGGATAGAACCCATGCCCCATCATTGGAACCACAGAATCTTAGCCACTGGGCCACCAGGGAAATCCCACATACCCTTAGATTTTAATTGAAAAAACAGCAACAGCCCTTTAGGCCTGCAGTAAATATTCCAGAATCAAGATTTTCCTAAAGCCCACAATCCCTTCCGTCTCCTCTCTGATTCTGTTGGACTATTCTGACAAAGCTAAAATTTAACATTCTTGCTGTTCTGGTTCCTAAAGCACATGAAATACATTTTAGTTTCCCTCCTACACTAAGAACTAACAAATTATATGGAATTTTAATGCTACTGTCTCATAAAAAGTTCAGTGGAAATGATTAGAATAACTTGGGTTCTTATTTTGAACTGGCTCTACAGCCCTGCCCACTGGAGGCCGTGAGATTTGTTTTATCTGCACCACTGGGATGCTGTAAGGTTTATGGAGATAATGAATGTGAGACTGCTTGGTATAATGCAATTCAGATACAAGGAGTTGTTCTGCATATATATATTAATTTAATATTTATACCTCCCTTCAAAATGATTTTATGTAGTTAATACATATTCAATAAGAAAGAAAGTGTTCTATTTAAATCAAAACAAAAAGGGAAAATTTTTTAAAATAGTTTTTTTACTTTTTTAATGAATAGTTTTTTCCTCACTAATTAGTTTATTATACATTCCTTGTGGTATGAATAAGAAGATAAAAGTCTTCCCTAACTTTTAGGGATAAGAAGTATTCCCTATCATTCCAATGATAAAGGGAAATTAAAAGCATCAACTTAAAAATTCACAGCATGAGAGCTATGAGTTCAGTTTTATTTGAGGCAAAATGAGGACTAGAGCCTGGGAGATAACTCCTCAGATAGCTCTGAGAAGCTGCTCCCAGGAAACAGAGGGGAAGATCGGTACATACGTGGTTTTGGTGGAGGGGGAGTGCATGCTATCAAGCACATATTTTTTCCAGATGTTTTCTGCTAGTCTGGTGAAGCTTTCTGCTAGTCTGGTGAAGCTTTCTGCTAGTCTGGTGAAGCTTTCTGCTAGTCTGGTGAAGCTTTCTGCTAGTCTGGTGAAGCTTTCTGCTAGTCTGGTGAAGCTTTCTGCTAGTCTGGTGAAGCTTTCTGCTAGTCTGGTGAAGCTTTCTGCTAGTCTGGTGAAGCTTTCTGCTAGTCTGGTGAAGCTTTCTGCTAGTCACTAGGAGCAGTTGTTACCATGAAGGATTTTAGTGCTTTTCTAGATATGAGGAGTTTCGAGAAATGGGCTCATAAAATTGGCTCCTGAAAACACCTCAACTAACTGAAGACTTGTCCTGACAGTTTTTCCCTGAGCACAGAAGGCCTCCTTTCAGCTCTCCGCCCTAGAACCCCTTTCATGGAGCGTTGGAGGTCAGCACCTGCAGCTGCTGCGTACAGGATATGATATGATCCTTGTAGAGGTAGATGACAGTGTCCGTGGCAAGTGCCAATTTGTTGTTGAAAGTGAAAGTGTTAGTTTTCAGTCGTGTCCAACTCCTTGTGACCCCATGGACTGTAGCCCATCAAGCTCCTCTGCCCATGGAATTTTCCAGGCAAGAATACCGGAGTGGATTGTCATTCCCTTCTTCAAGGAATCTTTGCAACTCAGGGATCAAACCTGGGTCTCCTGCATTGCAGGCAGATTTTTTAGTGCCTGAGCCACTAGGGAAGCCAAAGACATTTTTCTATGTGTTCAGAAATAATCTCATGCTTTCCATATTAGGATCCAAATTAAGTCTCCCATCACATCTCCCTCTGTTCTGTGAGACTCTTTCTGTGTATCAAACCAAGCAACTTCTTTCCATGATCCCCAAATTCCTATCATAATTTCAAGTCTTTTGCAAGACTTGCTGTTCTTCTGCCCCAAATGTCTTTTCCAGTTCTCTAAATAATGCTTCTTCATTCTTCAGGAATAGGCCCTTATCAAACCTGCTGCTTTAATAAGTCTTCCTCATTACTTTAGAATTATTTGGTACACTGATAAGAGAGGGCTTTGCAGGTGGCTCGGTGGTAAAGAACCTGCCTGCTAATGTAGGAGATGATAGAGATGTGAGTTTGACCCCTGGGTTGGGACGATCCCTTGGAGGAGGAAGTGGCACCCCACTCAAGTATTCTTACCTGAAGAATCCCATAGACAGAAGAACCTGGTGGGCTATAGTCCATAGTGTCACAAAGAGTCAGACAGGACTGAACAACTGAGCATACCTGCACGCACACAGATGACAGAGCAGATAATAAGCTAACTGAGGGCAAAGACTGTATTGCTATACACCCTCATCTCCATTTCCTAGAACAAAGTTAGGACGAGTGGTCATTCAATCCATGGTTAGGGAACCTCTGCAGAGAGGAGAAATTGCTCCTATTTCTTTGAGGCGATGCTAATTCAAATAGCTTTGTTAGGGAGAAATCCCCTGCCTATTTAACAGTCTGACAGAATCCTGCAGCATCTGCTAGCACACTAGTTCAGAAAAATCTGCCAAGACGATCCTAAAAAGCACCTCATCATTTGCAACCACTGATTCAAAGACTAGATGTGATTGTTGTGGCTTCATTAAAACCCACTGTCAATGAAGTCTTGAATGCACTCTTTTGAATTTAGGACTTTCTTGCAACCAGCCACTCTAATCATAGAAATGGTCATTTGCACTGGAGTGTCATTAACTCTATATTGTTATTGGAGTGGTACATTTAATTCAGCGTTACAGAGTTGAACAGAATTCATCTTTTGTCACACTGCTGCCCTCAATAGATATTCTTCCTGAAAAGACTACAGTGAAAAGAGTTAGGGACTTGTGAAACTATTGATCCTGAAACCTAACACCCCTATTTCTGTCCCCCACTCTCTGACCTTCATGAATTTCCCAAGGTGCTCTGGGTCCCATTCATGGGAAGATACTTGAAAAAGGCAGTTTTGTTGTGATTAGTTCATCTCCACACAGAACACCTAAAAGGTCATTTAGTCTTTTATCTGGGAAACAACTAACCTTCTTTGGAAATAGATTAAATATGTCTTTTTGCTGACAATTTGTTTCAAAAATAGGAAAAAGTAGAACAATAGGTACATTATGCAGAGTGTTTTTGAAAAAGAACTTTTATAAATTGGTAATTGAGAAAATCAGTGGGTTGCAGACAAGACACAGCATCCTCTGTTGAGTTTTCCGCTGCAGCAGAAGTGTCATTTGAGTACACTCTTTAATCAAACTTTTTTACAATTTATACCCGGTCTATGCAGAATTGAGTACTTGGGCTGAGTTGATATATTCCAATGCCTCCTATTTCCATGAAATCTAAGATGCTACTTTATCAAACTCATTTTTCACAGGAGGGAGTTCAAGCAGAGAGAGGGGGTGAAGCAGCACATCCAAGGTCAATGCTGAAAGTGAACACTAGAAATAGATGTTCTTATCCTTTCCTTAGGACTCCATGCTCCTGTTGCTTACAAAGAATGATTCGACTAATGCCATTTTTCACCAAGCTATCCACATACACCATTTCTTACCGGCTGGCAACCATACTTATTGTGGCCACATAGTCAGCAAAGTGCTCTCACTCTCATGAAAGCCAAGACTCTTTCCTAGCACAAAGGAATGGATCCTAATTGATCTCAATAAGCACTGACAATTTTAGTCCCTAAATGCTGATCGTTGCTCTAGGGGTAAGCATGTAACTTCGAAATAATGAGAATTCAATATAAATGAATTAAGTGACTTTTCTTCCTAAGTTCTTAGTTCAACATGATAGTATATAGACTGCATGGTAGTATTCTTAAATCTGCATGGTAGTTTGAGGATGTTTATAGCCATAATAACTGTCTTGTCTATTAAGGCTTGGGGTCCTTCAGTATATGTATGAGCTAATATAACAAACCTGGAACCACCCACCTCCAGTCTTTTTTGTTAAAGAAGTTAATTAAAAGTCTTTATAAGGACTTCCCTGGTGGCCCAGTGAATAAGACTCCACCCTTCCAATGCAGGGGGCCTCAGTTTATTTCCTGGCCAGGGATGTAAGATCCCACATACCACAACTAGAGAAGCCTCTGTGGCAATGAAGACCCAGTGCATAAATATTATTTATTATTATTAAATAAAAAAATTTAAAACATAAAAGTTTCATAGCTGAAGTCACCATATTCCCTTATATGCAGTTCAAAGCTATTCTAACAGTTAGATAAGTCAGAGTACATATCCCAAGTAGAATGGCTTTCATGCTTACCTTGAAAGTGGGGTCTGGAAGGGGATAGGGATAAGTAAGACTTGACAAAAAAAAGGAGTCTTAAGTCCATATATCAAAGGGCAAATGGTGTGGAGCAGATGTCCTCCTTCAGTCACAAGTAAGAACAAGTTTGAATCGAAATGCAATAGATTCAGTGCTGATTCAGGCTAGCTGGAGGTCTGTGAGAAAATCAGACTCGGGAGATAGTCATAAGTAGCACAGACCATAAAGATATTAGACAGAACCGAACTTGTTCCAATAATTTGGTATGAACCAAAGCAAGTGGAAACAATGCTGAACTCTAGCCCCAGGAAGCTTATTTATGAACTGGAATTGGCAGTCTGATCCAGCAAATAAATCTGGCCTGCTCCTTATTTTTGTGAGCAAGGTTTTATTAAAACAGATACCCAATTGTTTATGAATTACATATTTTAATGGCAGAATTGGGTAGTTGAGACAGAGACTATAAGGCCCTCAGAGACCACAATATTTTCTGTCTGGCCTCTTATAGATAACATTTCCCAAACCCTAGCATTGAGTGTCCCATGAGGATTTCAGCCTGGAGACACAGAGAGTCCATCGGTACATAATAGATAAATGAAGGTAGGAAGAAAAGGACCAAGAAAAATGGAGCTTTCTGTTTTAAATATTTGAACAGAAAAAATATTCAAAAATAGCTACTACCCGATAATATCACAAAAATGCTTTTTATCTATTCCAGAGATTAACACAACAGTAAATGCTGTGTTTGCATAACTGAATAAAGGAGAGACAAATCCATAGCTCTGCTAGTATTTTATGAAAGGGACTTTTGATGTGCTGGGCGTCTGATTAACCATTGGCTCTGGTATTTAGACAGGTAGCCTAAATAAATTAGTGCACATGCAGAATAGCTCAAGGTGAAAATGTACATGGATAGGGAGGCGTGAACTTTGGGTGCTGAGGTAGAGAAAAGGGAGAAAGTGGTGCTGACATACAAAACTCTAGCTTTCTATTTCATCTTGTAGATTGCTTCTGGCCCCAAGTCTGACTGATGCTTTACCATTACACATCAATATGATTACATGTACTTTGGATCTAAAATTGCATTCCCCAAACTAAGCATCATCAAAAATGCAACAAAGGAAGAGATGGCTCATGACAATCCAAATGCCTCTACACAGAAAGGAAAATAAACATTTCATTTTCCTGAAACTTGCTATGAAAGCTGAAATTCACATAATGAATTCATAAAGAGACTTTGCTATGATAGGAATAATTTGGCCCTGAAATATGAGATGCTTTTATTCATGTAATATATGCCTGGCAGTATTGAAGGTGTTCTCCCTTTTCTTTCTGCCCAAGTTCCCAAAGATGTGATATTGCCAAGAAGTACAAATCCTTATGTATGGCTAGTGGCTGAAATGTTACCCTAAAATATTTGATCCAGGGGACAACATCACTGCCAGTATCAGAAGATGTCTCTCTATAAGTAACTGCAGGCAGGAGTAACTGCAGGAGGAGAATCCTCACCTGCACTTATACCCACCATCAATTAAACACAGTAATGGAGACATTGAGTTAAAATAAAAAAGGCAGGAACCCAACAGGAGCTTTGTGTTTACAGTGAAATCTTTCAAATACTGGGTGATCTTTACAAAGATGTTCTTGTGTGTCCCTCTGTCTGGACTTCCTGCTTCTCCTGTGGTTTGGATAATGCCTACTGACCTTATAAGTGCCATCCCCTTAAGTAAGTCTTTCTTCACTGACCTCTCCTAGTCCCAATGAACCCCACACTCTTTTACCTACTGAAGGCCCCTCTACCTGGAAAAAACACGTTTAAACCACTGGTTAATGTTCTTATCTCTCCTGAGATGAGAGACAATTTTTTTTTATGGAAATTTTTTCCCATACCTCTATCACCAACATCCATTGCAATGCCTTAGCTGTCTGTTGAAGAACAACCTCATACAGAACACCAAAAAAAAAAAAAAAAAAATAGCCTGATAAGCCACTTTCCTCTATTCAAGACTAATCTTTCTTTCTCTGAGATGAAAAGTGATTATGGACCTACCTTCAAAAACTGACTCATGTGGCTTTTTGAAACATGATCATGGCTAGTCTGGGTTCTAGTTTGAGATCTCCCAATAAGTAGCTATGTTATTTTGTATGAAATCCCTTAACCTCTCTCTATTTCTTTGTTATTCTCAATTTAAAAAAGAGAGCATTAGATGGAATTGAATAATGTTTATGATGTCTTCTTATAGTCAAATTTCTCTGAAACTATAAATGTGCATTTGTACAAAATTAGATCTTCTTCTTATTCTAGAAATCATTTTTTAATAGAGTTCCATACTTATTCTCATATCACACAGATCAGAAATGTTAAATTATCTATTACTCCTCAGGTTATGCTAAAAGAGAAAGATTGAATTGAATATCATTACATTATAAACTTATGTTTTTAAGTTGAAGAGAGTAGTTCCCAAAGATATGACAATTTGATATGTTGTTCAGTTGCTCAGTCATGTCCGACTCTTTGTGGCCCCATGGACTGCAACATGCCAGGCTTCCCTGTCCTTCAGCATCTCCGGTGGCTTGCTCAAACTCACATCCATTGGGTCAGTCATATCATCAAACCATCTCATCCACTGTTGTCCCCTTCTCCTCCTGCCTTCAATCTTTTCTAGCATCATGGTCTTTTCTAATGAGTCAGCTCTTTGCATCAGGTGGCCAAACTATTGGCGCTTCAGCTTTAGCATCAGTCCTTCCAATGAATATTCAGGACTGATTTCCTTTAGGATTGACTGGTTTGATCTCCTTGCAGTCCAAGGGACTCTCAAGAGTCTTCTCCAATACCACAGTTCAATAGAATCAATTCCTTGGTGCTCAGTTTTCTTTACATCCAACTCTCATATCCATGGGCTTCCCTGGTGGCTCAATCACTAAAGAATCTGCCTGCAGTGTGGGAGATGTGGATTTAAACACTGGGTTAGGAAGATTCCCCTGGAGGAGGGCATGGCAAACCACTCCAGTATTCTTACCTGGAGAAGACCCATGGACAGAGGAGCATGGCCAGCTACATTCCATGGGGTCATGAAGAGTCAGTCACAGCTGAGGGACTAAGCACAGCACTCACATCCATAAAAGTGAAAGTGAAGTCCCTCAGTTGTGTCTGACTCTTTGCAACCCCATGGACTGTAGCCTACCAGGCTCCTCCATCCATGGGATTTTCCAGGCAAGAATACTGGAGTGGGTTGCCATTTCCTTCTCCAGGAGACCTTCCCAACCCAGGGATTGAACCTGGGTCTCCTGCATTGTAGGCAGACGCTTTACCATCTGAGCCACCAGGGAAGTCCCCTCACAAAATCAAAGCTTTGACTATATGGACCTTTGTTGGCAAAGTAATGTCTCTGCTTTTTAAAATGCTGTTTAGGTTTGTCATACATTTTCTTCCAATGAGCAAGCCTCTTTTAGTTTCATGACAGCAGTCACCATCTGCAATGATTTTGGAGCTAAAGAAAATAAAGCCTGTCACTGTTTTCATTGTTTCCCCATCTATTTGCCATGAAGTGATGGGACCAAAGTGATACAATTTTATATGTATTTATATATGTGTGTATTTCAATATATATATATATGCATATACATACATATATACATATATATGGGGCTTCCCAGGTGTCACTAGTGGTAAAGAACCAGTCTGCCAATGCAGGAGACTTAAGAGACATGGGTTCGATCCCTGGGTCAGGAAGATCCCCTGGAGGAGGGCATGGCAATCCACTCCAATATACTTGCCTGGGGAATCCCATGGACAGAGGAGCCTGGTGAGGTACAGCCTGTGGGGTTGCAAAGGGTTGGACACAACTGAGTGATGAACACTGACTGACTGATTGATACACAGATATACAATATAAATATGTATGCCACACAGTATATATAATACTTTATAAAAGTCCTAATGCTAATTACTATGCAAAATAGGTGTTACTTGAATTATGTTCTATTAAATCTGTAAATTAGATGTAGACTTTCATTTTCTTTTTAAAGGAAGAGATGAAAAACATAGATCTGATACACTACCACCATTAACACAATTGAATGGCCTTAATTTCTCAATAGGATCATTCAATATTCATTTTTTAATTTCTGCATTTACACATAATATCTCTCTGGGGGCCTCTAACAGATTCTACTGCTGCAGTTTTAATGAGAACTATCAAAGGTTACTATGAGATGATGATCTATACTTAATTCATAGATTTCCCCAGACATTTGTGCAATTCAGTGCTGTTTAGAATCTTTTTTAGTTTTATTGTCTTGAAACGTTTACCCCAATTTAAACTGCATCTTTAATCTTTATTAGCATAATCCTTCCATTCTTAAAGTTAGTATTTTGAGAATTAATATGGAAAAAAGATGGCCTCTTTAGGGAATTTAATAACTTTGCTTATGAGGAAACACTGAAAAATCATCTTGTGTCTATGCAATGTTTCAAAATGTATTCTGATCAAATATTTCTATCTAACAAAGCAATATTGATGTTTATCTCTCCAAAATTTTATAATTATGATTTATTATATTTATACAACTTCATTGAACAGAATAAAATATATCAAGTGCTCAAAGGAGATTGGTACACATTTAATGATTTTTCAGAGGGTGTGTGGTTAAGAAAAAACCCAAACAAAAACACTGATATTTTAGAGAAAACCCAAATCAAAATCTAAACAAAGATTCTGAATTATGAGTTTGTGATCATAATAAAATGGTTTTAGCTTATTAAAAAAGACAACTTTTCTCATCTGCAGCTAATTTTATGAACTCATATTCCTTGAAGATCAAATAAAGAGTGAGTTTAAGTATGGTAAAAGAACTCAGAGTATTTTTTATTGCTATTGTTGCTCATTATAGTAGGCATTCAAATGAGTCATACCACATATTTTTAAGTGAAATAAAACTTAGGGTGATTTACAACTGCTGCTCCTGCTAAGTCACTTCAGTCGTATCTGACTGTGCGACCCCAGCCCACCAGGCTCCCCCATCCCTGGGATTCTCCATGCAAGAAGACTGGAGTGGGTTGCCATTTTCTTCTCCAAAGCATGAAAGTGAAAATTGAAAGTTAAGTCGTTCAGTCATGTCTGACTCTTCGCAATCCCATGGACTGTAGCCTACCAGGCTCCTCTGTCCATGGGATTTTCCAGGCAAGAGTACTGGAGTGGGGTGCCATTGCCTTCTCCTACTAGTATAATCTTATTTAATATAGCAGTTTAATTAAATGAAACCATAGATTTCAGGATTACTGGCCTACCTCAAGGAAACGTCTTGGACCCAATCCTAGAATACTTATTAAAGGACCCCTTATTTTTCATTTGGTCAGTCCTTCTCACTGAGCTTCAGAACAAACTTTGCAATGAGAGAGAAGTCATGTACAATTCTTGTACCATGGACAGAGATGGAAACTGAGGCTCTCAGAAATTAAGGGAAGTATCTTTGGTGGTTCTCTTGATAAGCAGTAGGATAGTTACAGAATGTAGCAAGGTGAGATTTACATGATGGCATGTAAGAGAGGAGAAAGGAATATTTTGATTTCCAAATCAATCAGTCAAGCTTCTGTTTTCTTATCTTGTGCATTTTACATGCTCCATTTGTAGTTTTATCTTCTTTCCATAATTAACTTCTACCTAAATTCTGCTCAAAACTGACTTCTCGTGAGACAGCTTGTCTCAACCTGGAAGCCTTAGGTGTTAAAAGATTTGTATTTGAGTTTTTATTTTTTCACGGTTCTTTCCTAGATCTTTGGTGAACTGTTTACTTTCTATATTTTTTTCTCTTCAAAATTCATTCCTTCTTTGTCAGTGTCCTCAGAAAAAGATGAAAGAAATTCTAGGTCTAGTGATCTTACTTGTCTTATTTATTTAAGTCTAGCTGGCTTGTCTTGGAGAAGTCATTTTCCTCTCTTCTTCTGAAAAATGAAAGTCTTAAATAAGATATCTCCAGGGTATCATTTGACTCCAACAACTTGAAAATTTTATAAGTTATATCTCAAGTACACAACTCCTAAAATTTACAAAGCAATTCTGACATTCTAAATGCATTATAAAAGAAATTTGATCTTTTAGTTTGTTCCAGCAGCCCTATCTTGTTAAAAACAACTCACTTTCAGGAGGCATATCAGCAGCATCTTTATACTTATTACCTAGGTGACTTTGGATATATCCTACATGCATCTTAATCATTGAACTGACTTGGAAGATGAATCCACAAAACAGGCAAGTATTCCAAATAGGAATATCATTCCTGGTCTCTCAAGTTGCATATGTTTTGTCTGGATGTCTTCACTTCTGATCTCGGTTCAGTTCAGATCAGTCACTCAGTTGTGTCCAACTCTTTGCGACCCCATGAACCGCAGCATGCCAGGCCTCCCTATCCATCACCAACTGCTGGAGTCTACCCAAACCCATGTCCATTGAGTCAGTGATGCCATCCAACCATCTCATCCTCTGTCATCCCCTGTCCCCTCCTCCTCCTGCCCTCAATCTTTCCCAGCATCAGGGTCTTTTCAAATGAGTCAGCTCTTCTCATCAGGTGGCCAAAGTATTGGAGTTTCAGCTTCAACATCAGTCCTTGCAATGAACACCCAGGACTGATCTCCTTTAGGATGGTCTGATTGGATTTCCTTGGAATCCAAGGAACTCTCAAGAGACTTCTCCAATACCACAGTTCAAAAGCACTTCTGGCCTGAACTTAGTCAATAGCACAATTTAAGGGAGACACTAGGTTACACCTTCATACTCCTTAGTATTGATGCATGCTCAACTGCTTCAGTCACATTTGACCCTGCAACCCCATGAACTGTAGCTAGACAGGCTTCTCTGTCCATGGGATTCTCCAAGCAAGAATGCTGGAGTGGGTTGCCATGCCCTCCTCCAGGGGATCTTCCATACCTAGGGAGTAAACCTGTGTCTCCTGTATTATAGGCAGATTCTTTACCCACTGACTGACCTGAGAAGCCCAATCAATTAGTACTGATATGAAGTATTATATTAGTGTTGATATGAAGCTATATTCTACCAAACCCAAACCACTGACCAACTGAAACTCCTATTAACAAAGGGATATAAGGACCTCCCTGATGGTCCAGTAGTTAAGAATCTGCCTTCCAATGCAGCGGATGCTGGTTTGACCCCTCGCGGTGAAACTAAGATCCCATGTGCCTCAGGGGTCACTGAGGCCACTTACCCCAACTAGAGAGAAGCCCACGTGCACAACAAAGAGCCTGCACACCACAACAAAAGATCCCACATGCCTCAATGAAAGATCCCACATGCCACAACTAAGACCCAATGCAGCCAAAAATAAGACACATAAATAAATATTAAAAAAGAAACTTTAGAACCGCATAACTCCCTTTGACTCCTACTATATAGTCTCTGAAATCAATCCCATTTTATTGTACGTATCTGTTAGCTTCAGTCACTGCTAACATCCCAGCCTCTGCCCACAGCTGTGCATCATCTACATTGTTTTCAGTTTGGCCTGTTACTCTACATATAAAATCTTTGCCTGTCCCTCTGGGTGTCAAGACATGTCTCAACATTATGTATGAAAATTGCTTTTATGTCCTAGCTCTATCTGAAATGTGACTATCTCCTATGGCCACTGCTTCACCTATCATTTATTAAGTGGGGTATGTTTGCACCGTGTACCAAAGGGGTTGCGTGCTGTGATATCTCTGCTTCTATATCCATGTGGAAGTTCCCCAAACTATTCTCTTTCTTCTTACATAAAGAGCTTCTCTGAATCACACAATATTTTATAAACTATTCTTTATTGCTGACCTTCCATAATCCACCAGGTACTCCTCTTTATTCATTCACAATCTGAGCAACTAGATCACTGTTTTTCTATTCATCACTTTTCTTATCATATCTTGGGTGGCACTATCAAGTTCCATTCAACCCATTTACCCTAGAGTTCCTTAACTTTCTTATTCCTCTGATATTTCCTCAACTTTCAATACCTTAGCCATCATACCTTTTAATTTTACACTGCAGGTTTTCTCCATTATCTGAATCCAGAGTGTTCCTATGAAACCTTTCATAAACTGAAATGGCGTTAACTGAAGAAGCAATGCCCTTAGGATCCATCTAGTTACCAGATTCACAGCAAGGTACATGGAAATAAAGCACAGATGCTCAAAGACACAGTTAAAGCAATTGTGACTTGATACTGAGATACGGAGTGTGGTTCCCAGGGAAGGAGGTTAGTGGTGCCACTCCACTGCTCAGGGCACAAGCTGCCTTGCAGCAAAACAAATGCTAAACTATTTTCCCTTTTCATGTTTTGTTTTGTTTTTTAATAAAGGTAACCTTTACCTGCACAACCTCCTAAAACTCTGAATCACTCATCTTTCTTTTTGAACATGGGCTCCTGTATTTCCCGTTAATACTCATAGTTTTTCCACTTGAACTCTCTCTTCAATTTTTCCACCATTCCGGACTCTTTCATTCTTATATGTATTGGATTTATCAATTCAAATTTTACCAGTTTTCCTTCCTTTTTTTTTTTTTTTCTGTTTGGCAATTCAGGACTCCACATGACTTTTAGGCATTGTGTCTCCTTCATCTCCTCCAGTTTGTCAGTCTTTCCTTGTCTTTAATGTTCTTGACCGTTTAAAAAGTACTGGTCATTTTAGCATTCTTAAAATGTCCTTCAATTTGGGTTTCTCAGATGTTTACTCATGATTAGACTGAGGTTACAGATTTGGGGGAAGATTATCACAGAAGGAATGTGCCCTAGTTATTGCATTATATTAGGGAGTGCAGAGTACTGACATGGATTATTGCAGGTTGCATTAATTTTTATCACTCAGTTAAGGGGGCTACTGCTAGGTTTCTTATGAAGTTACTATATTTCCTATTTCATAATCTATTCATTAGAATCTAGTCACTAAGGCTGGTCCACATTCAAGAAGAGAACTAATCTTCACTTCCTCCAGAGAGAATTATCAAAAAATTTTTGAACATATGTTTAAACTACCACAATGAACATTAAATATTTCAGGAGAGATACATATTTTGAAGCTATGCAAATATCTGGCTTCAACTTAAATTTTCTTCCTCGCCTTTCAGCGCTCATCAGTGGATCTTGCCTACAGAAATTATTGCTATGATTTTCAAATGATGGTTTTCTATGACTCCTGTTTCTTTTTGTTTTATTAATTGAAAATTTCAATAAGAAATTGTCCTTCAGATTTATTTATGCATGTATTTATTCAATCACGTTTTTATTACAGTATGGAGCTATTGATATTTCTTGCTTTGGATTAGAGTCCAGTGCTGTCCTCATTTTTTTTTTTTTGAAATTGATCTTGATCTGTCTTTCTGGAGCTCTTTGATATTGGCTCCTCTAGTCCCTTTGACATAATCTAGTATTGTTGGAGTACTTTCTTTTTTAAAATTTATTTATTTTATTTATTTTTTTCTTTTATATGTTATTATTATTTATTTGTTATTTGTTATTTTTTTTTTAGCTTGCAACAATAGAAATTTATTAACTCAAGTTACCAAAATCAAGATGTCACCAGGATTATGCTGCCTCCTGAGGCTCTAAGGAGGAATCATTTCTTGACCCTTCTACAGTTGGTCATGGTGGCAGGTATTTCTTGAATCATTGCAGCCCAACTCTAATATCTTCCTTTGTCTTCACATAGTTTTCTCTTCTGTGACTATGTCTGACTCTCTTCTCTCTGTTATAAGGACAGTTGTCTCTGGGTTTAGAGTCAACCACAATAATCCAGGATGATCTCCTTTTTAAGTTTCTTAACAAGTACATCTACAAGATACTTTTTTCCCAATTAGCATATGCTCACAGGTTTTGGGAAGTGGGCATATCTTTTTAGGGACCACTCCTCAAACTACTGCATCTACTTTGTTCAGTGAGATGCTTAGCAAATGTGATATGACATAGCACTTGTGTGATCTGGCTTCCTCTCTTGTGCTTCTGTCATCTCCATGAAAAGTACATACTTGAGCTAGCCACCAGGTCATAAGAGGAGTTAAACATGATGCTCCAGATATGGTACCCCAATCAAATCCAGATTAGAACTAAACCTCAGCCTATTTGTAGACACACAATAGAGTCCCTCTAAACTCAATAGAATCCAGCCAGACCAATGAAGGTCATTTAATCTATACAAATATGTGAGAATTTAGTATTTACTATTGTATGCCACTGTTGTTCTGCAGTTGCCTGTTAGGCAACAAGTGAGTAACAACATATGTATGTATGTATTTCCCTTTTAACATCTTTAGGATCCATTCTATGCTAGATGTTTCTCTAATCACCCCTAACTCCAGAAAACAAACGTTTTCATGTCTGACTTTTGTATTTTCTCTAAGCAAAACTTGCTCTCAGAAAAATTAATTCATGTTAATATGAAAATTCAAGTCATTTAACTTTCCCTCAGGGTTCTTTAATTCATCATTAATAAGGTAATAACTATGAGACACATACTATTACCATGCCATTTTTAGCCCTTGGGAAAACTGAGGCACAGGTGATTGTGGTTAAGTTGCCCAGAGTCACAGAGTTTGGAAATAGTGCAACTTTAATCCAGACAAGCTAAGCTCCAGGAACTCTGTTCTAACCCTGTATTTTCTCATACTCATGATGATGGAATTCTGCTCCTTTACTCAACACTGTGAAGCATTAATGACAGAGGTCAGATAGAGAAAAACTATTTTGAGAAGAAATTCCTGAAATACAGAATGTAAAAATATTTTCCTAAGACCTTTGGGAAAGCAGAAGGCCTACATTTCTGCTGTGGTCCTTATCTCTACGCAGTCCAATCCTAAAAATACAAATGTAAGAATTTACCTTTCACTGTTAGCCATATGTCTCGTGATTTTCTACTGAATATTCTTATAGTTCAAAACTTTACAATATTGTATTGGTTTTGCCATACATCAACATGAATCCACCATGGGTGTACACATGTTCCCCATCCTGAACCCCCCTCCCTCCTCCCTCCCCGTACCATCCCTCTGGGTCATCCCAGTGCACCAGCCCCAAGCATCATGTATCATGCATCGAACCTGGACTGGCAATTCGTTTCTTATATGATATTATACATGTTTCAATGCCATTCTCCCAAATCATCCCACCCTCTCCCTCTCCCACAGAGTCCAAAAGACTGTTCTATACATCTGTGTCTCTTTTGCTGTCTCGCATACAGGGTTATCATTACCATCTTTCTAAATTCCATATATATGCACTAGTATACTGTGTTGGAGTACTTTATGTTTGACTCCAAAGCATGATGCAGGTTCATTTATACATACTGTTCCTACTCCTTTCATTGTGAGAGTTTTTAGACTGTTTATATTTCATGTAATAATCAATATAATTCAACTTAAGAACCATCTTGCTGTTTTTGTCTTTTTTTTTCTTCTTTTCCCCCTTTCCTCTCCTTTTTTTCTTCATCTAATTGTATTTTTTTTATTCCATTTTATTTCTACTACTGGTATTAGCAAACCTCTTGATTACTCTAGGATTACAATATATATCTTTACTTTGTCTCATTTTACCTTTAAATAATACCGTAAGCATTCATGGTAACTGCTATAAGGATAGGTGGAATCTCCTCTCCCATCTAATAGTGTATGTTATTTTCATACATTTTATGTGTGTTTGTATAGTGCATGTTTATATATATGCATTGTGTATATATATGTGTGTACACATATGTAATATGTATGTTTATAACAGACATATATAAATATATAACATGTTACACACACATGCACACATAAGACACATTATAATTGATTTTACTTTTAAAGGATTTTAAGAATTTTTTTTAATTTTAAGAATTTAGTATGCCCCTGTAATTAGTTTGCCTTTTCCCCCCAAACTATTCTTAAGGATTTTTGTGGGTTTTTTTTTTTTTTTTTTCTTTTTGTTCATTCGTTTTTGTTTTAAAGCAAGCCATCAGCAAGTTGAATATGATATACTGGGTCTGGTTTTCTTTTTCTTATTCTGCTTGGGTTTATTATGATGTTGTGTCTGTGATGTTTTTAGTGTCCTATTACTGCTGTAACAAATTACCAAAACTTAGTGGCTGAAAAACCACACAGATTTATTATTTTACCCTTCTGGAGGTCAGAAATGTGAAGGAGTTTTATTATCTAAATTTAAGATGTCAGTAAAGTTGTATTCCTTCTCAAGGTTCTAGGGGAAAATCTATTTCTTTTCCTTTTCAGCTTCTAGTACTTGCTCACAAATGCTTTATCTTCAAAGTACATCACATCAAGCTCTGCTTCCATTATTGACCTTCTCTCTCTCTCTATCTCTCACTTTGACTATCTTGCCTCACTTTTATAAGTACCTTTGTACTTTCATTGGGCCCACCTGGATCATCCAAGATAACCTCCCGATCTCTGGATTCTTAACTTAATCATATCTGCAGAATTTCTTTGCCGTGTAAGCACAGGTAACATATTCACGGGCAGGTTCCAAGGATTTGGATGTGGACATTAGGGGAAGTCATTATTCTGTCTACCATAGCCATTTGGAAAGGAAATTATTTGTTTAAATATTCTGGTGCTCTTTCCCTTTCCTATCTGAGATTGCAGCATACAGCAGAAATAGGTTAGACTGTGACACTGTGACACAGATCACTGCAACCATACACATATTTTCAGTTGTTTTCTCTCTTTTTTTTTTTATGTAGGCCATTTTTTAAGTCTTTATTGAATTTGTTGCAATATTGCATCTGTTTTATATTTTGTTTTTTTTGGTCAAGAGTCATGTGGGATCTTAGCTCCCTGACCATGGGTCAAACTCCCACCCCCAGCATTGGAAGGTGAAGTCTTAACCACTGGACCACCAGGAAAGGCTTGTTTTTTTTAGTTTTATTATACCTTGTATATACGTATATATTGGCTCTGGTTTGAATATTTTCTCATGTTATACCTTCTAACCCACTGATATTTTCTTCAACAGTGTTGATTGTGCTATTAATCCCATTTTCAAATTTTAATTTCAAAACTTTTCATCATTAGAATTCTCTTTTACTTCTTTTTTGACATCTTTAATTTCCCTCTTAACAACATTCATGTTTTCCTTCAAGTCTTTGAACATATTTAACAACAGTTTTAAAGTTCTCATAGACTATTAAATCATCATCTCTTTCAGTTCTATTTCTATTTATTTTTTTCCCCTAGTTTTAGGTCATTTTTCCTACTTTTTTACATGTGTAGAAAATTTTTATTTGATTATAGGCATTATGAATTTTATATTGTAGAATCCTGAATTTTGCTGTTCTCCCTTAAGAATGTGGCACTTGTTTTAGAAGTTAGTTGCTTTCTCTGTGGATCAATTTAATTCTCCCATGACTTTTAAAGACTATTCTAGAGTATTTTTAGCAGTCATTTCATGGAGTTAGTTCAATTCCCACAAGAAGTTGCAGCCTTTCTCAGATTTCTACTGACTGTCCCTTGAATTTCCAGAGATCTGTCCATCCTAGCTGATGGTGAATTGAACACTTCTTGGCCCTATCTTTCAGCTGAAAGCTGCATGTCAATTGTTCTCTCCTGAAAAATGTTTTTTTCCCAGATTCCATGAGGTTTTACTCTATGTGCCTATAGACGGCTTTCAGACAAAGACAGAAGGGGATTCCTTTATAATCATCTGACTCTCTTTCTCTGTATAATTTCCCATTTTATAACACTCTGTTCAGCGTATTCCACTCATCATGATGCCTCCATACACGTTTTTGTTTCTGAAGACTGTTGGCTTTTACTTGGGCTCCCCATTTCTCCATTAAAGTCTGAAAATTGCCTCGAGGCATAAAATTCAGGGTGATTGGAGCTTGCCTCATTAATTCCCCTTGCCTCATTAGTTACAGTCCTGTGATGCGTCTTATGTAGTACCTGAAAAGAGTTTTTATATAATAGTGACATAAGAGGGTAAGTCCATGCCCTGACACTTCCAGATGGTCAGAAGCAGAATGTCCTCACTGTTGTTTTTTCAGGGAGTGTATCTTAAAGAATCTTTCTAAAAGGGCTTAGATTAAGAAGATTTTATTTCCCATTAAAATGAAGACTTTAACCAAAAAATGTCTTATGTTCCTGATACTTTTTCTTTCCCTTCCTCCTCCACTTTTTATTATTCTTGTTATTCCTATTATTATTATTTTGCATGCCTGGGTCTATTGCATTATTTATAGCTACTACATGTCTCAAAGCAGTAATTAATTAATTAAATGATTTAATTCAATATTTTATTATCAAATGCTCACCTATTCCCTTTCATCTTTTATACATGTGATTAGAAAAATCATAAATGCTAATGCATTTGGTTCTCATATTTAGTGAATGTTGACATGAAACCATGTGGACATATTTTAGAGAATACTTTCTTTACAAAACGATTATTCTGTGATGTATTTTTGACCATATATTATATACCGCTGTTGTGAAAATGATAGGGTATAGAGTCTTCAGTTTACTTGGGTAATGAGATATTTGAAGCAATTACTCTAATAGTATGGCAAATATTACACTTCAAAGTACACACAAAGTACAAGGGAAATACAGAAGAGACAGCATCTTACTTCTTTGAAAAACAAGGAAGGTTTTCACAAGTTAAGTGACCTGTAATGTATAATGAAAACTATGTATAGGAGCTTTCTAGACTGACATAATAGGTGTGAAATGAACAGGCCTAACAAATTGTTAGCAAATTAATATGCTGAAGTGCATAGGAATACTTGTAAGTGAGTAATGGGAGACAGAGCTGGAGTCACAGACTAAAAGATCATGTAATACAAGTCTTTTGTTCCCTGTTAAGGACTTTGGGCTTCATTGCCTAGACATAGAACAAACCATGGAGGATTCAAAGCAACAGAAGAAAAAACTCTTAGATTTCTACCCCAGTGTTTTCAAATCATTTATGATTTCCATTTTCTCCTAAATGGATGAATATGTTTGAGATGATATGAACATTCTGATATTGTATTATTCTATTAACTCTACCTACCAGACTATACTACCCTTCACACTTCAAGTTCCCACTTGGTTTTGGGGAAGAGTCTCAAAGACTTCTACATAAAAAAGTAGACTTACATGCATTTTAACTTCATGATCCTGAAATATCTATGGGCACTGTCCTAGGGAATAATATATTTTGATGACAGAGGTCCTATACTATAGATGACTAGAGCATTGGGGTAAGAAATTAGTCTGGGACAACAATGATTTAGATTAAATGTTAAGGTATTGCTGAAATCTTCTTGACCTATGCCACTGATAAAATTACTAGAGTCTGATCTGAGAGTAGATTATTTCTATTATAATTGAAATAGTTTATTCTCTTTGTTACAGTTTTGGGCCTTTCTCATGTTAGATGTCTGGCTGGTAGTTACTGTGGCATAGCATACCACCAGATGGTTTAGTGGCTTACTATGCATGCTTAGTTGCTCAGTTGTGTCCAACTCTTTACAACCCCATGGACTGTAGCCCTCCAAGTTCCTTGTCCTTGGGGATTGTCCAGGCAAGAATACTGGATTAAGTTGCCTTGCCCACCTCCAGGGGATCTTCCCAACCCAGGAATCAAACCCAGGTCTCCCAGTGGCTTACTATGGCAACTATTTTACTTAGCTCAAAATCTTTTGGTCAACCAGGCAGTCCTTTGTCCTGAGCCAGTATGGGTATCATCAGAGGATCTCAATGCACTATAATATCTAAATGGTTATCTGGGAATTGACTCTAACTGGCTTTTCTGATTCAGGCTGAACATTCTTACCCATTCAAAAGTGAAAATTGAACTTTGCCTTAGTCTCTCAACTTCCAGAAGGTCTAGTCAAGGACTCATTCCATTGGCATATTAGGGATACAAGAGAGCAAGCAAAAGCTTGCAAACTCTCATGAGGTCAACAAATGTGCTATCAAATCTACCATATGGTTTTGATCAAATCAAGATATAAACACCTCAGATTCAGATGGTGGAGAAACAGTCATTCTTGATGGGAGAAACTGCAAGCTTTCACTGTAAAGGGGCTTGCATATAGAAAGTAAAGTAAGTGTGGGTATTTTTGCAAATAGTCTATCACTGTATTTTTTTTTTAAGGAAACAGATATACGGCTTTCCATCTATTGTAGGTATCTAGTATAACAAATTGGATTTATAGTCTTCTTTAATATATCACTTTTTTCTCAACTGATGACAACAGCAATAATGTTTTGCAGACTCTGAGCACCTCATAAAGAATAAAGTTATACTGACTCTTTATTTCTTGCTCCCTGCAGGCAATGAGATAGACCCTGTTTTCTTCTCATAATTATAATGCAATTTACTGAGATTGTTTTCCATCCCAAATCTTCCCACTCTTTAAACATGGTCAGATGCCAATTAATTATCTTAATCTTCTGTTTCCCTTTACATCAAACTGAGTTCTAAATTGACATCCTTTCTAGTTGGATGGTTGGAACTATTCCCTCAGAAAATAAGGCTCGGGTTAATCTAAGTCACTTGAATGCTCTTTTCTCCAATAATCCAGATGGCTTTTTTCTGTATTCCTCTGGTAAAATGGAGATTTTTCTAACTGGCTTTGGAGGGACAGCAATATTAAGATAAACTCATTTTGAGTTTTATAGGTTTTATGTGATAATTTTGCTCCTATCTATTAACATTTCTAACCAACCAGATCTGTGTCTCCATAGTTATAAACTCAGTTAACCACAGCACCACATTCTATCACATTAATCTGGCAAACCTATCCTTTTGCCTATTGTTTATTTAAGTGAGCTTTGAAAGAGGTTTTAACTGATGGTATGTATCATTTATCCACACTGAGATCCATTCAGAGCTGCACAAAAGTCAAGACTTTATTAAAGAATCAACAGAAAACTTAAAGTTTTTATATGCAGCTTTAATTTTGAATGAATGCTGTCTAAAAACTAAAAACGAAAAGGGATGCCTTCCTTTCCAACATCAAAATAAATTAGTTTAAAAGAATAGGTGATTTAAGGATTAAACCATGGGGTTCTTTAACTGGTAATCTCAGAAAACTAAACTCCAAATTAATTATAAAATGTTTCAGTTCAGTTCAGTTTAGTCGTTCAGTCAGTCCGACTCTGCAACCCCATGGACTGCAGTATGCCAGGCTTCCCTGGCCATCATCAACTCCTGGAGTTTATTCAAACTCATGTCCATTGAGTCGGTGATGCCATCCAAGCATCTCATCCTCTGTCGTCCCCTTTTCCTCCCACCTTCAATCTTTTCCAGCATCAGGGTCTTTTCAAATACTTTCTTCTCAGGCTCTTCTGTAGACTTGATGCATATATGGATAGATGTTAATGAAAAAATTCACACAGAGATCCTGCGTCCTGTCTAAATATAAGAAAAAACTAATCCACATTGAAAATTGCTATGGAACTAGACTCTGTAACCCAGCCAAGTTTGTGACTATTAGGAGGGTTTCTTCTCATCACTGTCTTTCAGAAACCCAACCACAACCAGTCAATTTTCAGGTCATTCCCTCGTACCCAGCCAGAGCAACTGTGAATCAAGCTCATTACCTTTCTAACCCTTTTAGCTAGTACAACGTAATGCCGTAAAAGGCCACAGGTTTGAATTTAGGTAAAGGTGTCTGTGTAACCAGTGGGTGACATGAAAGATCAGGCTACCATTTTTTACAACTTACTTGAATCCTGTGGAGGTCTACAAGTCTAGCTGTAGATTTATCACTTTCATCTTATGATGGATTTCTGCTCAGCCTATCATATGATATGTGTCTGACAGTACCCAGCTTAAGAGAGGGAGTTCTGGCTACATGGTCTCTTGAAGTCCCCTGGTAAGACTTATTCTCTACCTGGAGATACTTTTGAATGGTATATAGTTCTCTGCTGCAAATGGCATGGCCTTGCTCTAAACCTAGTGACAGATGAAACGGAATGGTATCTCCTCAAAACTTATATGTTCAAGCCCTAAGCCCCAGTTGGATATAGGGCCTTAAGGGAGGTAATTAAGGTTAAAAGAAGTCATAAGGGTGGAGCCCTAATCCAACAGAACTGGTGTCCTTATAAGAGGAGGAGAAAACATCAGAATTATCTCTACGTAGATACAAACCAAAGGCCATATGAGCACACATCTACAAACTAGGAAGAGCAGCTTCACCAGAAACCAACCATACTGCCATCTTGATCTGAGAATTCTAGCCTCCCAACAGAGAAAATTAATTTCTATTGTTTAAGCCACTCAGTTTATAGTATTTTGTTATAGTAGCTGGATCAGAATAACATAAGTATGTTCCATGTGGCTTATTCATTAAAGCTTGTCAAGAACTGTTCACACTGTTCTTTAGTATCATACGTGTAATCCAGAAGTTCTGCCGCAATAGTGGAATGAAATGAGCTTTAGCAGATACATCTGAAGCGCCATATTGAAGAGGTTACCTTCTGGGATAGTGTGAATATTCACAGTGCAATATGCAGCTTACACCAATGGCCATTATTTGGCACTCAATATTCAACTGTCACAACAAATGGGCCCATGAACTAAGACATGGAATTAGAAAAGACTGTGCTCACTATCACTTCCAGTGATCCAGTTTAGTAATTTGCTCTTTTCCCAACAACATTCATTTCTCTGTGTCTAGAAGTCTTGGGTTCTCAGACAACGATATAAAATCCCACCAGACTTAAAGCTATGATAGATACCTGGTCACTTTAGGCCCTTCAAGCCAGTAAATCCAAAGGCAAGGACAACAGTTATCACTTGGTAAATGAGAGTGGTTCTGATTTTCACAAGAAGACAGCACTGTGGCTACTTATAGCGAGACCAACCGTAGCATCAAAGACTGTAAGTTTACCTAGAAATTGTAACTATTCACAATTCTGCAGAAACTGTGATGGTATGGAGGGGACTGAGTATGATAAGCAAGTGGATCTGAGAAAAGCAAGAGAAGAATTATCCTAGAGGTTGTGAATCCTGCCTAGATCTCTTTTACTGGCCCAATGTACCCACCCCTCATTTCTGAGCATTAAGTTTGCTCTTGGCTCATGATTATACTTTTCTCTGGAGAGCTACCGCAAATGATCAAAACTTCCTAGCCCAATATATCTAGGCAAAACTATAACTTGAAAAGATTCATGCACTCCTAGGCTCATAGCAGCATTATTTGCAATAGCCAAGACATGGAAGCAACCTAAATGTCCATCAACAGAGAAATCGATAAAGCTGTGTATATATACGCGTTTTTGTTCTTTGTTATCTTCAGGCACTTTTCTGAAAGGTCCTTTACTCAAAGGATTTAACCTTTAGGTGGAAGATTTTCACTGAAATATTGTGTGTATGTGTGTGTATATACATATACATATATATATATATGTATATATATATATATATATATATGATTTTTAGGTGGGCCAATAATAAAGTACCTGTCTGCCAATGCAGGAGACATAAAAGATGTGGGTTCAATCCCTGGGTGAGGAAGATCCCCTGGAGGAAGACATAGCAACCCACTCTAGTATTCCTACCTGGAGAATCACATGGACAGAGGACCCTGGCAGACTACAGTCTATAGAATTACAAAGAGTCAGAAATGACTGAAGCCACTTAGCACACACGCATGTATGTGTGGAGATATAAATATATATTTGTTGTTGTTATTCAGCTGCCCAGTTTTGTCTGACTCTGTGACCCCATAGGCTGCAGCACACCAGGCCTCCCTGTCCCTCACCATCTCCTAAAGTTTGCCCAAGTTCATGTCCATTGTATTGGTGATGCCATCTAGCTGTCTCATCATCTGATGCCCTCTTCTTCTGCCCTAAATCTTTCTCAACATCAGGAACTTTTCCAATGAGTCAGCTGTTTGCATCAGATGGCCAAAATTAGACAACCAAAATACATTGCATCAGATTACCTACACACACACACACACACACACACACACACACAGAGGAATATTAATCAGCCATAAAAAGAATGGAGTAATGCCATTTGCAGCAACATGGATGAACCTCGAGACTATCATACTAAGTTATGTAAGTCAGACAGAAAGACAAAGGCCATATACAATCACTAATGTGTGGAATCTAAGATATAACAGAAACGAGCTTATCCACAAAACAGAAACAGGCTCACAGACCAAAAGGACAGACTTGTGGTCGCCAAGGGCGAGGGGAGATTGGAGAGGGATGGGTTGAGTGTTTGGAATTAGCAAATGCAAGCTATTTTATATAGAATGGATAAACAAAGTCCTAGTGTATAGTACAGGGAACTGTATTCAATATCCTGTATGATTGAAACCATAACGGAAAATAATGTGAAAAAAGAATATATATATATATATATATATATATATAACTGGATCACATTTCTGGACAGCACAAACACAACATTGTAAATCAACTACACTTCAATAAAGTATAAAAACAACTTCTTAGCTCAGGTGGAAATGCCATACCCTCATGAGTAAACTGCATCCAATCGCTAACTGATATGGGGTACACAGAATGAGAGATCTCGGGTACAATTCATGCCCCAGAGCTCACAATGGGGCCATTGGCTTCTTCTCAGTGGCGAGAATTCAGGTAAACCTACATCTTTGCTTAGCTTCTTCCCTGTTTGTTCTGCTTTCATCTCCTCAAAGAGAATTTCCTGCCCAAAGTCACTTACCAAAAATCTCTATCTCAGGATCTGCTTCTGTGGTCCCTGACCAAAGATAGGTTGTTGCAAGTACAGAATGATGTGTGTGAAAACATCTTTCACCAAGTTGAACTTCTATGCAAATTTACTTAGGCAAACTTTTGCACTAGATTGTTGATGACATTTTATGAGTTTTAGTTTATTTTAAGATCACAAATTAAAAGAAGTGCTACTCTACCCACACACACTAAGAGAATTTTTTAAAATATGTGACTAAAAATAATGCAGGGGATCTTCCCAACCCAGGGATCAAACCTGGGTCTCCTGCATTGTAGACAGACACTTTACCATCTGAGCCACCAGAGAAGTCCTAAAAATAATGCAAGCTTGGGTTAAAAATGCTCCCCTCTGAATCAGTTTTAAAATGGTCATGGAACTATCCTTCTTTAGAAGGTTCAGACTTACAGAACTGACTGTTGCAAATCTTTCTATTTTTGCAAGTAAATTTGTGGGTTGGACAAAACTCTTTATGGCAGAGGCAGTAAATACATTCAAATTTGGACATACAGTTAATCAACTTCAGTCAAACTGCTATTTAGTTGAATATACCACTGTGCCAAATCCTTATGGCATTAAGCCTGCCTTGCAATGACTCAAAAGTGAAAGTGTTAGTTGCTCAGTCTTGTCCAACTCTTTGCTACCCCATAGACTGTAGCCCACTGGGTTCCTCTGTTCATTGGATTCTCCAGGCAACAATACTGTAGTGGGTAGCCATTCCCTTCTCCAGGGGGGTCTTTTCCACCCATAAATCAAACCCAGATTTCTCCCATTGCAGGAGACTGATTACCATGTGAGCCACCAGGAAACAGTGACTCAAACTAAATCCAATTTCTATATGTCATTTGAACACTGTGAGGATACAAGTAAAAAATGTCTCTGTTTGAAATTGCATCTAGGATGTGTAGGATGTGCTTTGTCTACTATTTTGGACTGACTTCTGATAAGACCCCTAAATTTTCAAGTTGAGGAAATGAAGGAACTTGTCTTGATCTCAAGGTAGGTTCCAGCTATATTTTTCTGATTCCAAACTCCACACTCATTCCATGCACCATTACATCCTGCAACAATAGAGTGGAAAATACCCATTCTTAGAATCTGCAGCTAAGTGCAATTTTCCTCTGATGCCTATCTTTTGGCAGAAGGGTAGGATTACTTTTCCTTTCTGTCTTTCTGCTTTGAATTTCACTCCTTTACTTTGGAAATCTTTTTATTGCCCCTGAATTGTTCTATATTCACAGCAAAATAGTAACAGTAATCGTATGCAACCAGTGTTCTATTCCAAACCTCTGTATGTGTACGCTAAGTTGTTCAGTCATGTACAGTCTTCACGACTCCATGGACTGTAGCCCTCCATACACCTCTGTCTATGGAATTTTCCAGGCAATAATACTGAAATGGGTTGTTATTTCCTACTGTAGGGAATCTTCTCAACCTAGGGATCACACCCCCGTCTCTTGTGTCTCCTGCATTTGTAGGAGGGTTCTTGACCAGTACATCATCTGGGAGGCCCTATTCCAAAACTGAGCACAACAGTAACCATCCTCTCCTGCGAGACTCATAATAGTGCTTTAAGCTGCTTGCTGCAACCCTTTACAAGGAAACTACCTCTTGGAGAAGTTAGGTTAATTATTGAGGTAACAGTTGTCAAATGTTTCAGTGAGATTTGATCCTGTGCAATTTGACATCAGAGTCTCCCCTTCTAAGCTATTCACTAGCTAGCATCTCCTTGGTTATTTCTGAAGTAGCTTAAAATAGCTTCATCCATTACAAATACAACCCTTACAAATCCCAGCATCTTTAAAGGTTTCCTTGGACTCTATCTCTTTATTTGTTTGAATGATGCTCACTATTTAATGGAGCTCTTTTTCCTTTTCTTATCCACTTTTCTATACATCCTTTATCCTATTTTTAGCATCTGAGAAGTGTCATGTACTGTTCTTGAAGCTGAAACTAGGATCATGAATAAGATATTTCTCTTGTGCCAAGGAGAGTAAACACAGTTTCATTGTCCATTTATGTCAGGGTCTTGCTTTGATTTTGTCACTTAACAGACTAGAATAGGCTTAATTGGGAAAGATTTTCATATCATATGAGATCAAAATAGGGCTTCCCTGGTGGCTCAGATAGTAAAGAATCTGCCTGCAATCCAGTTCAATCCCTGGATCCAGAAGATCCCCTGGAGAAGAAAATGGCAACCCACTCCAGTATTCTTGTCTGAAGAATTTCATGGACAGAGGAGCCTGGTGGGCTACAGTCCATGGGGTTGCAAAGAGTCAGACATGACTGAAGTGACTTAGCACAAGAGGTCATAAAACTTTTTTTTTTAATTTTCTGTTACTTAATTAAAAAGAATTAGCCTATTCAGACTGGCTTCTTTTACTTAGAACTATGCATGTATGATTCTTTTGTCTCTTTTCATGATCTGATAGTCCTTGTGTGTGTGTGTGTGTGTGTGTGTGTGTGTGTGTGTGTGCTGAAAAATATTCAGTTGTCTGACTGTATCAGTTTATTTATACATTCAGCTACTGAGGGACATTTTGGTGGCCTCTAAGTTTTGGCTGTTATAATGAATGCTGCTGGCAACATCTGTGTGCACATTTTTGTGCAGATATAAGTTTTCAGGTCTTTAAATACTAAGGAGAACAATTGCTGAATTATATTGTAAGAGTATGTTTAGTTTTGTAAGTGCTGGTCAAACTGTCTTTCAAAGTAGTGGTACCGTTTTGCATTTCTTCCAGCAATGAATGAGAGTTCAATATTCATTTTTTTCCTTCTTTGTTTCTCTCTGTGTGCTGTCTTCAAGTTCACCTATGTATTCTGTTCAACACTTATTAATACCACTCAAGATTATTTTGTTTCAGATATTACATTTTTGTTATAGTATTTTTTTTACTTTCAAATCACTCCTGAGACTCTCCATAGTCTCATTCATTATATAATACCCTGTGTATTGTTTAAAATATCATAAGTTATTTAAACTTTGTTCATTATTGGTAAAATTTCTTTTGACTGACTTTTCTCTTGACTACAGGTCACATTATCTGGTGAAGTGATTCTTAATTTGGATAGTCATGGTAATGGATTATTTATGTTGTATTCTGCTATCTTCTCTTAAGTTAAGGTGTTGTATGCAGTTAAATTAATTGACAAGTAACCTTGGAGGCTTGGATTTTCATGTTTAGAGTGGGTCTGCTTTAAGTATTTTCTTAGTCTTACAGTTAATCTCTTAGTTTTGGGAAGTGACTTTTATTCTAAGACATGGTCCTTCTGGGGTTTCCATAGAAAGGCTGAGATGCTTATCAAGTCCTTCTCATGTAGAAGCATGTGAAGCTAAACTTTGTCTCCCCTGTGCTGGGCAGCACCTGAAAATTTTGCTCACATCTTTCAATCTTCCAGATACTGTTTCCTCTCAAATTCTTTGGAGTTTCACCTGTGCATGCACAGCTCAGGGGTCAGCCAAGATCTGAGGAAAATTTATAGGTAGATTTTTAAATTTCCCCTTTTTGTACATTGCTTATTTATACAATTTCCTACCACTTTTACAGCTGCTCTTGAAGTGCCATTCACCTTTTTTTGGCTCCTCTATATTTATTTTTGTTTGTTTGTTTGTTTATTTTACTTTACAATATTGTATTGGTTTTGCCGATGGCACATGTGTTCCCCATCCTGAAACCCCCTCCCACCTCCCTCCCCATCCCATCGCTCTGGGTCATCCCGGTGCACCAGCCCCGAGCATCCTGTATCATGCATCAAATCTGGACTGGCGATTCATTTCACATATGATATTTTACATGATTCAATGCCATTCTCCCATATCATCCCACCCTCGCCCTCTCCCACAGAATCCAAACGACTGTTCAATACACCTGTGACCTGGTTGCCAGGAACTGAAGAGGAGGGAGAAATGAATACATGGAACACAGAGGATATGTAGGGCTGTGAAAATACTCTGTATGATAGCATAATAATAGACACCTATCATAAACTGTCCAAATCACAGAATATATAACACCAAGAGTGAACTCTAATGTAAATTATGGATTTTGTGTAAATATAATGTGTCAATGTAGATACATCAGTTGTAGTAACTGCACCACTTTGATAGGGGTTGTTGATAATGAGGAAATCTGTGCACATACAGGGACAGAAGTTATTTGAGAAATCTCTGTGTCTTCCCTCAATTTTGTTGTGAATCTTATACTGCTCTAAAAAGTCTTAATTCTTTGAAAAACCTTGTTTTTATAGAAATTGACAAACTGCTTTTTTAAAATTTACATAAAAATGACTAGAATAGCCAAAACGCTTGAAAAATAGAACAATGTTGGAGGACTAATACTTACTATAAGCTATATTATCAAGTAAGTGTGACATCAGGATAAGAATACATAAGGAAATATGCCTAAGGGACAAATACATAAGAATACAGAATAGAACAGAAAAAGTCCAGAAATCGGCTCACCCTTAAGTAGTATTGTTTTTACAAATGTACCAAAGCAATCTATTGGGCAAATACAGGAAAGTCTTCTCTACAAATGATGCTGAAACAAGTGGATATCTGATGGAAAAAAATTGAACCTTAATTCCTACCTCAAACTAATACATGCAAATTAACTTGAGATAAATCACTGATCCAACATAAAAGGAAAAACTGCAACACTTCTCAAAATATATTGCAATATGTCTTCACAAACATAAGGCAGATATAAATTTTTACATGAGATTCAGAAACTATAGACCATAAAAATAAAAAGATAAATATCATCAGAACTCAAACCTGCTCATCAAGCAAACACCACTAGTAATATGAAGAGGCCAACTGGGTAAAAACATTCACAATATATATGTCTGTGAAGGACTCTATCCAGAATATTTAAAGAACTTCTAATTTAATGGTAAGATGGACAATCAATAAAAATAGAAAAAAAGACATTTCATATAAAAAATATAAAAATGACTAGAATGCATCAAAAGTGCTCAAAGTACTCATTCAGGAAAATGCAAATCAAAGCAATCCACCCACATGCTACAGTGGCTAAAAGAAAAAAAGAGTTCCTGTAACAAGTGTTGGTGATGATATGGAATACCCAATACTCTCGTATGTTGCAGGTAGAATGTGAAATAGTACAGCCATTTTGCAAAACTTTTTACTAGTTACTTGTGAAGTTAAATACATACAACTCTATAAGCTGGAAATATCACTTCTAGATATGCACCCAAAAGAAATGAAAACTTATTTCTACAAAAGATGGTAGAAGAATGTTCATAGCAACTCTATTCACAATAGCCCTGATCCAAACTGTCTATCAGCAAGTGAATGGTTAAATAAGTTGATATATTCATGCTGTGGAATATAACTTGGCAATAAAAAGAAATCACAGTATGTTGACTTAAAAAAAAATTGCACAACATGAGCATTACAAGTTAAGTTTTATTTGGGGCAAAATGAGGACCATAGCCCTGGAGACAGCAGCTCAGATATCTCTGAGAAACTGCTCCAGAGAGACAGTTTATACCCATGTTTGCTCTGAAAGGACTCTAAATTCCTTTCAGGGGTCTTGAAAATCAGCAGTTGTAGCAGCACATGATTTAATCCTTGTAGAGGTAGATGGCAAGTACCAATAGCAAGCGCCAATTTTTAGTTAACAGTAATGTAGGTGAATCTCAAAATCATGTAGGAAAAAAAAGTAAAACACAAAGTACAATTCCATGTATCTAAAATTCTAAAAGAGGTAAAGCAAAAATCTGGTGATAGAATTCAGAATAATGGTTGCATGGGCTGGCTGGAAAGGAATATATAGAGTGATGGGAAATGGTGATGGAGGAACTCACTGGAATGATGGAAAGGTTATAACTCATAATAGGTTGGTTGCTTTATGGATATACATTTGTCAAACCCTTTAAACTCTATAATTAGTACGTGTACATTTTATTGTACATAAGTTATACCCCACAAAAATAGTAAAAAGCTAGCATCTCTTAAATGACTACAAATTGGACCATTCTAGCCATGTTTATTAAATCTGGTAACTATATCTAAAACTATCAAATTTACAAATAATATCTAGAATTTACTGAACTTATAAAAGGCTCTCCCTACAGTTGCAACACAGAAAACTAATAAACAATAGAATATAGACTGCAACCAAAGAGAAGCAGCAAAACTCAAAAGCAAGATCATCATGAGAAAGTACTTCCAAGGAATTCCTTCAGTAGAAGCAAATGATGCAGGTATACTCAGGGGGAAGAAAAAAAAAGACTGAGATGAGGGTATCTATTAAACAATGGTATTTCTAATCAGCCTATCAATACTGTTATCACCTGTTTATAGTATTTCATGTTGTATTTAATACAGTAAGAATTAAAGCCAAGTGGTATGATTAGATCATTAAAAAAAAAGAATTTGCAATTTTCACAAGTTAGCTACCTCAAAATTGTCATAGTTAAAGAGAAAGAATCTAGCTTGAAATCAGGGTTTCTCTCCTACTGGCTTCTTCTAGAAACTGTATTCAGAACATGTGATACCAGTTGCCAGTACCCAAGGGGCTTTCCAGGTGTGCGGTGGTAAAGAATCTCCCGCCGATGCAGGAGATTCAGGAGACACAGGAGACACGGGTTCGATCCCTGGGTATAGAAGATATCCTGGAGAAGGAAATGGCAGCCTACTCCAGTGTTTGTGCCTGGAAAATCCCACAGACACGGGAGCCTGATTGGCTCCAGTCCATGGGGTACAGAGTCAGACACAACTGAGCGACTAAGCACACACAACTGCTTGTCACATTCTATTTGTTCATTATATTATTTGTACTTAGAAAAACTTCATTGTACTCCTATCTAAAGGGACAGTACTCAGTTATGTATTCTACTAATAGTACTATTAATATTCTAAATTATGATTATTATATGTATAAAGTAATAATAATATTATTAATATCAATTGGACATAGTAAAATCTAGACATTTTGACAGGCACTGGGTTGGGGTAATACAGGAGTGCGGAAGTGGGAGGTACAAACTGTTGGTTATAAGATAGGCTACAAGGATATATCATACCACACAGGGAATAGAGCCAATACTTTATGATGACTATATATAGAGTGCAATCTTTAAAATTGTACAATTTTTTAAAGTTTTTATCCTTTGAGAGTTAAAGTTTTAATTGAGAAGACAGATAATATGATTGTGTGTGTGTTTGTGTGTGTGTGTGTGTAGCAATCAAAGGAATTGAAGTTAGAGAGTGACAAGAACATTTTAAATAGGGTGATCAGGAAAGGTTCTATGAGCATATTTGAATGATACTAGAAGAAATTCACTGTAGCTGGGCAAACTCATGCTCTCCTCAAGACACAGTCAAGCATCACCCTTTAGAAACCTCTCTGACGCGGGCTTGTAGGACAGAATCTATGGCACCTCCTTTGCTCTCTCTGCCAGTTCCTTGCTTTGCCCCATCTGGTGCCTGTTCACGCTCAGTCGCTCAGTCATGTCTGATTCTTTGTAGCCTTGTGGACTATAGCCCACCAGGCTCCTCTGTCCATGGGATTCTCCAGGCAATAATACTGGAGTGGGTTGCCATGCCCTCTCCAGGGGATCTTCCCAACCCAGGGATCAAACCCACATCTTCTGCATCTCCTGCACTGGCAGGTAGATCCTTTACCACTGAGCCACCTGGGAAGTTGGTGCTTGCTGGGAAGACGGTATCATTTAGTTTCATCGTCTTGATGGGGATCTATAGAATGAGGAAAGGGGAAACTGCAATTGCCTTTTGCTTTTGTGCTCTGTTGACGAGGCAGGATATTCTGAGTTTGCCACTGCCTGCGGATGAGTTTGGAAATTCTGCCCTGTTGCTCTTTAAAAGCTATTATAAGGAGTCACATCCCAAGGTGCAGCAGTGTTCTTCCTCTTCATGTTTTGCACAAACTTGATTTTATTTCCTTTCTTTCCATATCTTGAGAACAAACTTGGTTCTTTTCGTCCAGTGTACTGTTTTCATTTCACTCAGTAGTTTTTCCCTCCTTGCCTAAATCACGAAGGAGAACAGATGAGGAGTCAGATTGCATGTCTTAGCGTGTTCTGCTTTGTATTAGAACCATCTCACCAAGTCTGTAAAAACAAGAGTCCAGGTCCACAGCTTTACTATTCATGGGAAACTGATAGCAGTTTCTCACCACCCCAGTTATTTTTGCAAAGTCGTAAGTGTCTGGCTTCGCCTCTTTTCACTGTGACTATTTAATTCCTCCCCAAGTGGCAAAGCCTTCAGCACATTCAGAGGGCCTGAGACTTGGTCCTCAGGAAGCATCACATGCTTGCACAGGTGTCCATCCCTTAACAATGCACTATCAGCATGGCCTCTGGGAGCTCTGCCCTCTCTCTCTGCCTCCCCACAGATCATGTTCTAGCCCACTGAACAAAATTGCTTCAGGCTGACTCCCTCAGGAGCCAGAGCTTTTCTTTATAAATGGAGTTTTCTTGAGTTGTCGTTTTGTTTACTTCTAAAGCCACAGGCTGGAGGTGTTTGAAAACCATCCTTGACAGTAATTTTTTTGCAGTGTTGTTAGCAATTCTTTTACAGCAGGATATGGTCTCACACAAAGTAAGAATACTGTTCTTTTTACAAGGATACTTTTCCAGAAATTAGGCAAAAGTAGCCTAAATTTATGAACCTAATTTTACACATCATTCCACACTTTTCCGGGTGCCAGTTACTGTGCTAAGTATTTAAAAGCTGTACCTTGCATGTGAGAATACTAGAAGTTAGGGGCTGCTGTGATCTCCGTTTGATAGATGAAATTCAAACAAGTTAAATGATTTTCCAAAACTGCAATGCTACCAAACAGCAAAACAAATGCTCTGTTGAATGAGTGAGTTAATCTCAGAGTATGACTTTTTGGTTTGTACCTGGTTATTAATTTAAAGCCAGTTTTTATGTAGAACATAGTACCTGATATATCTATCCTGGTGTGGCCGAGTAGAAGAGAAAACTCATACTCTTCATGCTCACTGTGCATTTGTTACTCGTTAGGCACTGTGGACTCAGATGAAATTGAAAGAAAAAACACAGTCCTGTCCAGAAAGATCTTTAACAGTGCTGTGCAAAAAGTATTCATGCTGCTGCTGCTGCTAAGTCACTTCAGTCGTGTCTGACTCTGTGCGAACCTATAGACGGCAGCCCACCAGGCTCCCCCGTCCCTGGGATTCTCCAGGCAAGAACACCAGAGTGGGTTGCCATTTCCTCCTCCAATTCATGAAAGTGAAAAGTGAAAGTGAAGTTGCTCAGTCGTGTCTGACTCTTCGCGACCCCATGGACTGCAGCCTACCCGGCTCCTCCGTCCATGGGATTTTCCAGGCAAGAGTACGGGAGTGGGGTGTCATTGCCTTCTCCAAAAAAGTATTCATGGTTTCAAGTTAATACATATTGAGGGATCCCTCTTGTACTCTGATGGTAGGAGTATAAGAGAACAGCAGAAATCATCCACAAGCCCAAGCAGGAGAAAAATGATATCGTAGATCAGAGATGCTGCTTATTTTAAAACATAGAGACAACACCCAAAAATTAGAAATTAATTTTTCTTTAAAAGTAGGATGCTGCACAGTATTTTGAAAGGCAAACTCTGAGATATAGGATTAATATTTCTAAAATGTCTATTATAATGGGAGCATTTGAGGTGAGTATTGAGTAGATTCATAAGCCAGCCTTAAATGTTTCCTGCATATAATAAAAGTAGCTTCTAAATAAAAATAGAAACCTTAGTTCAAAATATATTATCTATTATTCATGTGCCATAGAGTTTTAGTGATAGAGTGAATGATTAATAGAATTTTCAAAATACAAGAAAAATTAAAATTTTTTCACTTAGTCTTCATGTTAATTTTCGCCAATCATTTTTATGAGGGAATTTGAAATTTACATTAGAACCACAGTTAATATTATTTCTGTTTTTATAAATAGTTTTAAAAGTTTATGAAAAAACAAAATGCTTATAATTTTTATTGTATAGCATAGAGTTGTCAGTTTCAATCAGTTATAAAACCTTATAAAGAATTGCAATAAATTGATAAGTGACAGTGTAGGCTCATTCTTTTTGAGTAATGTAATCAAGATTCTAACTCCCAGAGTGGGCAATAGGAGTATATTTGCAATGACATTCATCCTTAATAATCTGTATTTTTTTTATGTCTACCATTCCTATTTGGGCTTCCCAGGTGGTGCAGTGGTTCAGAATCTGCTTGCCAATTCAGGAGGCACAAAAGATGTAGGTTCAATTTTGGGTCAGGAAGATAACCCTGCAGTAGGAAATGGCAACCTCCTCCAGTATTCTTGCCTGGAAAATTCCATGGGTAGAGAAGCCTGAAGGGCTACAATCTATGGTGTCACAAAGAGTCAGACAATACTGAGAACACACATAGTCCCATACAGTCTATCCTATTTGGTTATAATGTGAATTATGAAATATTATTACCCTGTGTCCATTTATCAGCTTAAAATAACAATGTTTACTTGGAATACAATGATAACTCACTTTACCAACATTCTTGTATTGGAAACTTCATTATGGTAGATGTTGTTCAGTCTCTTAGTCATGTTCAACTCCTTGTGACCCCAAGGACTGCAGCATGCCAGGCTTCTCTGTCCTTCACCATCTCCCAGAGTCTGCTCAAACTCATGTCCACTGAGTTGGTGACGCCATGCAACCATCTCATCCTCTTTGATTCCCTCCTCCTGCTTTCAGTCTTTCCCAGCATCAGGGTTTTTTTCCAAAGAGTAAGCTTTTTGCATCCAGTGGCCAAAGTATTGGAGCTTCATTATGGCTACCACAATGTATATAATTCTCCCAAAAGCCACAGCAGGGACAACAGCTGTCCCTAGTGTGTGAGAATGGAAACCACCTCTCACTGTGGAATTCAGAGATTTATTTGTTAATATATAATGCTTTCATCACAACCCATTCTACCTTTGCTTTTGAAAATGCTCAGACCTCGAGATTCTTTTTCTGCATATTCTTTATGCTCACCACCATCTGCTGCTTTACAGATTTTGAAACTTCATTAACTATTTCCCTTATTCTACTTTGCATAAGCACATATTCTAAACATTATTGTTCAGTTCAGTCTCTCAGTCATGTCCGACTCTTTGCGACCCCATGAATCACAGCATCCCAGGCCTCCCTGTCCATCACCAGCTCCTGGAGTCTACCCAAACCCATGTCCATTGAGTCAGTGATGCCATCCAACTATCTCATCCTCTGTCATCTCCTTCTCCTCCTGCTGTCAATCTTTCCCAGCATCAGGGTCTTTTCAAATGAGTCAGCTCTTCTCATCAGGTGGCCAAAGTACTGGAGTTTAAGCTTCAACATCAGTTTTTCTAATGAACACCCAGGACTGATCTCCTTTAGGATGGACTGATTGGATCTCCTTGCAGTTCAAGGGACTCTCAAGAGTCTTCTCCAACACCACAGTTCAAAAGCGTCAATTCTTTGGCGCTCAGCTTCCTTTATAGTCCAACTCTCACATCCATACATGACCACTGGAAAAACATTATTGTAGCAAATAGCAAAAGTGTTAAAAATGCCTCAGTAAGTTTTAGTTGATATCAGTTTTAAAAGTAAAGGCAATTATTTCTTGATCAATATATTTTTCCCCCACCATTTCACTATCAAGAAATTTCCAGGGTGATTGGTTTAATATGCTTGTTTTTTAATATTTATTATTTATGAGTCTTAGTTGTGGCTTACAGACTTCATAGTTGTAGCATGCATGCAGGATCTAGTTACCAAACCAGGGATTGAACCTGGGCCCCCTGCATTGGGCATGAAAAGTCTTAACCACTGGACCACCAGGGAAGTCCCAACATGCTTGTTTTTAAATACATTTATCCATCAAGCAAAAAGGATCATGGATAATATTATATATTATCCAATGGAAGAATTTTCCCTGTTTTCTAAACAGATATATGCCAGGATCTGATGATACTAGCACACACCAACCTTTGAGTTGTCCTTTATATTTTCTGAGGGTCATTGCCTAACTCAACATTACATAGAACCTTTTTTAGTACTACTGAACATAGCTTTTTTGCTTTCTCTTAGGCTATACACAGTGCCATCTATTTAATAATATAACTTCTTAATATTTACGTTTTGCTTACAATGATTTTAAGGTGGAGCATGTTAAATGACAAAACTCTTTGGATAAGTAAGAAGAAACCATTCTGGAATTGTTAAGTGAGTAGGTAAGGCTTTTATGACAATATTCTCCACATGAGGAGTCATGGTGCTAGTTATTTCTGCAATTTAGAAAGCTAGTTAGTAGAAAACTACAGTTTTGCTCTAATTAAACTAACAAGTGACACCTTAATACACAAACAAATGTCTGTGTTATGTTCTACTCTCTCATACTATTTTCCCATTTAAAAAAAAAAAAAAAAACCTGTTGTCAGGTTTAAATTAGCTTTCTTGGTTGAAAGCAGCAGTCTTAATTTGCAATTGAAAACCATCCAATTAAACAATAGATTGCCTGGAATTAATGGTAATTGAATAATCTAAATTAAATGGGAGAAATTGTGGACAAGTGAAGGGGAAAATAAACATGGCACAATTTAAGCTTGGAAAGTCACACGTTAATGGGATCATGGAACAATGTTTCTTGGGATACCATTTGCCTTCATACACATCTGTAAAGCCTTTGTGGGACTCTACATTGACCTAAAACATGAGTACCTCGGCAGACATTGAAGCTACTCAAATTGAAGAAGCAATAAGTCCTTATCTTTGCAATGGATTTACTTTCTCTTGGTTAATAGGGCATGGGGAAATATCCCCATGTTGACATCAACCACATAAATGTGACAAGAAAAGGATTTTCCACTGAATATACTATAATATATCTCTATCAAAGGGTCTACATCTCCTTGCTCAGGCAGGATGCATTAAAGACTCCAGAAAATAAGTACCACAGTGACACTTATATTGATCTGTTGCCAGGAATAGAGAATTACAGAAATGTAATCTAGTTCTTGAACAATTATTGCTAGGTGTTGGAGAGCTAACTTAAAAAACTCAGCCTTCTACAAAGGGGTCTCTGACTGGGTAATATTAGGTGTTTGAGGCAAAGCAAGCAACCTCTACCTAAAGAAACTGCTGTGATCACTTGTAGAGAAAAATGGACCCCTTACCCAAAATTCGGTTCACAGTTACTAATGATGCCACAAAAGCACCAAGAAGGTTCTAAATGGCTTATTTTGTACAGCAGAAACTAACACATTGTAAAACAACTATACTCCAATTTATAAAAAGGTTTGATAATTAAATAAGTGTGTGTGTGTGTGTTCAGCCACGTCTGATTCTTTGCAATGCCATAAACTGTAGCCTGCCAGACTCTTCTGTCCGTGGGATTTCCCAGGCAAGAATACAGGAGTGGGTTGCCATTTCCTTCTCCAAGGAATCTTTCCAACCCAGGAATCGAACCTGAGTCTCTTGTGTCTCCTGCATAGGCAGGCAGATTCTTTACCACTGTGACACCTTGTAAGCCCAATTATATAAGTGAGGTCTCTCCATTATGGGATGAACAGATAGTCCTCTCTAGCACGTCAGAAATGGCTTGAGAGAGCAAAGACTGGCATGAGTTTTCCTGTGGCTAGGAGGTGAGGCTGGGGTGAGGGCCCTCTGGTATGGGCTGGGACTTTCATGGTTTGATTCTCCTGTTTGTCCAGTTATGGGACACAAGGAAAAGAGGCTTACAAGCTTCCTTCGGTTAAAAATAGATTTTTTTGGATGGACTCAGAACTCTTCATTACAGAGACTGAGTATTGAAGATGAGCAAAGTCTACATAGATATGCATCCAATTCTACTCTTGATACTTCAAATTGAGCTACCTGGTGATAGACAGCACTCTAGTCGGTTCCTTATTGCAATAAATCAAATGCTATTGCTTGTTCTAAGTAACGGTTCAGGTGATCTCCAGCTATCTTTGCTCCTCATCAACCTGGATCAACTGTCTCATTTGCTTCTAACTCCCATATTTTCTCTGAATCCAGACTATTGGCACAGTATCTACATTAGAAACATCTTACGGGAAGAGAAGTTTGGCAACATCCCAGAATTGGTGCCTGCAGCTTAGACGTCTGCCATCTTTCAGAATCTTCAGCTGTGCTTATCAACTCAACTTTAGTATCTCCACCCTCTTGCCATAACCTCTGCCTTAAATGAAGACTTCTTACTCTATCCAAGTGATACATGGAACTTCCTGGCCAGTGCAACTTTATCCTGAATTGCAGATGATGAATTTGAATACTGAGACTTCTTATGTTTTTGACTATGTCACCACCTCAGTCTTCTCTCTGCATTCTGTCACTTCAGTCGTGTCTGATTCTGTGCAACCCTATGCTGTCAGCTCAGTTCAGTTCAGTTCAGTCGCTCGGTCGTGTCCGACTCTTTGCAACCCCATGAATCGCAGCACGCCAGGCCTCCCTGTCCACCACCATCTCCCGGGGTTCACTCAGACTCACATCCATCGAGTCCGTGATGCCATCCAGCCATCTCATCCTCTGTCGTCCCCTTCTCCTCCTGCCCCCAATCCCTCCCAGCATCAGAGTCTTTTCCAATGAGTCAACTCTTCACATGAGGTGGCCAAAGTACTGGAGTTTCAGCTTTAGCATCATTCCTTCCAAAGAAATCCCAGGGTTGATCTCCTTCAGAATGGACTGGTTGGATCTCCTTGCAGTCCAAGGGACTCTCAAGAGTCTTCAGTTTCAGGTATACAGCAAAGTGTTTCGGCTATATGTTACATATATTCATTCTTTTTCAGATTCTTTTCTCATATAGGTTATCACAGAATATTGAGTAGAGTTCCCAGTGCTTATAGTAGGTCCTTGTTGGTTATCTATCTTATATATAGTAGTGTGTGCATGTCAATACCAAGCTCCTGATTTATCCCTCTTTTCTTATGCGTGTGTTTGTGTGAGAGAGGAAGAAAGCTCTAATATGAAGAGAGACCTAATGAAATACATGGGGAATGAGACTTATGAAAAGTAATTCATTTGTGGTAATGAAAAGATGTCTTTCTTAGAGCTTATGGCAGAGCACTTTGAGATATTAAGTGCATTGTTAGAGGGAACATAAACAAGATTAAAACACAGACATAAAACAGATTACAACAGTGGGCTAAATGGAATTAGAATAGAAAAAAAGTATCTTAAAATTTGAAATGTGTTGTGCTGTGTATATCACATGATTCTAAGATAATTAGAATTTCATATTACGCTGGAGGTATCTGTTTTCTATAAAACTGTCTGCAATAGATCATCCAAACATTATGAACCATATATTTATTTTCCAAACTTGCCTATCTGTTAAGCCACAAGTAATGAAATTGAAAATCTACACATGAGGAACCCTTTTAATTACAGAGAATAACACAAACAGTAAAGCAGAAAACAAATTTTAAAAACCCATTTAGAAATAACGTGTGTTACCTTTTCAAAGTGAACTCTGAGGCTGTGCATTTTCCTGGTGGAATTCCTCTCTCAATGGTTTGGTATTAATGGTATTTTGCTTTTTCTTCTCTTATGCCTCGTTTTCTTTGGATGGAAAGAATTCTTTCCAAATACTCTCCCATCTTTAGGATATTTATAATGCTGGCAGTTATCTACCCTGTATGAGGCAGGCACTTCAGAGTGGAAGTAATATGTTATTTTCCAGTTTTACTACTGATATCTACTTTCTTTGAAAGAAACTTGGTGGTTATTTGTTGCAAATTGGCTACAGTAAACAGAAAATATTAAAAAAAAGTATTCTGTGGAATTAAACAGGGCTTCCAACAGCTTGAGAAGAATTATGCAATAGGCATTTGGCATACAAGATAATTTTTGTGAATATACATTAATAACACTTGCATACTTATTTTGTTTTTAAATTATGAACATTGAACATGGACATATTTTTCCCAAAATATTTATTTCACAGACACAATTCTGTATATCTGTTCCACTGCATTTAAAATACCCTAACATTTTCTTCTCCCTTGAAACAAATCTAAAAGATATGTAATAAGTAAACCCATCACCTGAGAAACAGATAAATAGCTACAACTGTAAAACATATATATGTGTATATCTAACAAATGCTCTTTAATGTACAATTTATAACAAAGAAATATGAAGATTGAAGAAAGGATGGGACTATGACAACTAAGAAACAGAGATCCTGAGACCTGGTTCAGACACAGATTTTTTAAAGTAAGTTTTAACACATTGAAATATCCATTTAATAATGTTGTGATTAAATATATGGGATCTAAGGCTGTGAGTGGGCCATGAAAGAAGAATACTATATTTTTTTAATGGAATTTGAGTCCTGTGTTACAGAATGAAAGAAAAGTAGTGTTTAAGATGGAAGGGACTGACAAATATGTGATATTATTGTTTTAATGCATAATCGTCTCTTCACAAGATGTCTGTTTGTATTAAAAAAGAAGGAAAGATAAGCTGCAAGGCACACCTAGAACCACATGTAATAAACTTACTTTAGTGAGCACAGGATAACCATCATTTCGTTGTTCGTTGTTTAGCCACTAATTCATGTCTAACTCTTCTGCAACCCCATGGACTGTAGATCTCCAGGCTCCTCTGTCTATGGCATTTTCCAGGCAAGAATACTCGAGTAGGTTGCCATTTCCTTCTCCAGGGCTGTCTTCCAACCCAGGAATCAAATCCACATCTCCTGCATTGGCAGGCAGATTCTTTACCTCTGAGCTACCAGGAAAGCTCCATAATGATCACTAGGAGAAGATAATAAAAATAAAAGCAAAACCTATGATAGCCCCCGTTTTTTTTTTATTAAATAAAGTTTCCAGACTTCAGCACAGGGAGGAGAACTCAAACAGAGGTAAGTGGACTTGCTGAGTTGGGAAGATAGAGTTTAGAATTTAAAGAAGCCAAGTTAGCTCAAAGCTAGGCAAGTACTAGAGAGCAACTCAACAGATTGCTCCATGTATCTACAAAATGGTCCCCTTGGATTCTTAAATAAGCACTTCTCCACACATTCATCTAAGGAACTTGAGACTTGAGAAGGAAACACCAGAAAAGAATAAAGAGAACAATCCAGATAGCTCACACACCAGCCAAAAGTTCATATTTCTACTAGCCAGAGTAGAGAGACCTTTTAATGCAGGGAGCAATGTGTACTGTCCTCAGAATAGTCATAATTCAGAAGTGGAGTCATATTAGCTGTACTAGACTTCCTTATTTTGGAGAAGGAAATGGCAACCCACTCCAGTACTCTTGCCTGGAAAATTCCATGGACAGAAGAGCCTGGTGGGCTGCAGTCCATGGGGTCACAAAGAGTCGGGCACGACTGAGCGACTTCACTTTAGACTTCCTTAACAAAATAAAAATAAAATTCAAAAGCATTAAACAGAATCCCAAATAACATTATGTATGCTCATGAACACAGAGCGGCAATATTTAAAGAAATAAGAGAAGTATGGTAAACTTCAGAAGATAAATCTAAGAAAAAGAAAAATATAATCAGGAAAAATAATAGTCAATAGAAATAGACCTAAACTGACAAAGATAGAAAAAAATTGCAGACAACCATATTAAAACACTTAATATTTTCCATATGTCAAAAAAGTTAGAGAAAAACATGGGGAACAATTTAAATAGAACTTATAGAAATGAAAAATACAGTATCTTAAAATTTATATACTTTGAGATTAACATCAGATTAGACACTGCAGAATGACAGTTTAAAGGACTTAAAGATGTAACAATGGGTGCTATCAAAATGAAACAATGAGAGAAAAAAGGAGTCTCAGTGAGCTGCAGAACAATCTGAAGTAGATGAATGTATATGTAGCTGGGGTTCCACGAGAAGAGGAAATGAAGCAGAAAAAACATTTAAAGATATATCATGACCATGATTTTTCCAAATTTGTTAAAAATTGTTAACCTCCAGGCCCAAAATATTCAACAAGCCCCAAGCAGCAGAAACATGAAAATAAAACATAATGGAAAATTCCCAGATGGTCCAGTGGTTAGTACTCCACACTTTCACTGCTGAGGTCACAGGTTCCACCCCTGATTGAAGAACTAAGATTCTGCAAGCCACACAGCATGGCCAAAAAATAAAAACAAAGAATGGAAAAAAAATGACAACAAGATATACCCTGTCAATTTGAATAATCCCCCAAACAGCAATAATAAAACATTTGCAAGTAATAATCTTAAAGGTATCCAAAGGGAAAAAATAAATATAACATATAAAAGAGGATAAAGAAATGACAGCAGACTTGTCACTAGGAGCCATGCAAGGCAGAACACAGTGGGATGGCATCTTTAGCATAGTGATGATATTTGTAAACTTAGATTTCTATACCCTACAAAAATATCTGCAGGAGATAAGGTGAAATACTTTAACTTTTTTTTTTCCTCACACATACAAAAGGTGAGAGAATTCACCACTGTACCACTAGTATGACAAGAACCATTACAGGCAGTATTGTCCTCAGGATTAAGAAAAATGATACCAGATGGAAATTTAAACATATCATAATTAACCAAGTAACTGTGAATAAACAAATAGATTATATGTTCTCCTCAGGAGAGGAATTAGGGGGATGTTGTGAGGTGTTTGTGTAGCAGTAAATGTCCTGATAACATGAGAAAGGTTTGAATTATAAACAGTTTAAACATGTAATCAATAAACAAGATACACAGTTTTTGTTTTGTTTTGTTTTGTTTTTTTCTTCCATGGACATGTTGCAACTTCTATATAAATCAAGTATTCCTGAGCTCATATTTTCTTACTTATAGTAAATATCATAATTGTTGCCAAAAGGAACACAGTACTGAGAGGCAGATCAGCATGTTTATCCTCCTTAAAGCTTTCTTGCCTGTTCTTTCTGCTGATTTTGTCATGAAAAATAATCTATACTACTCAGCTTGCACAGTGGAAGTGGGGATCAATAGAACTATAGGACAAAATATAAGTAATATAAATACTATAGGGAAAGGGCAGTGAGAGAAATTGTTCAGTTCAGTTCAGTCGCTCAGTCGTGTCTGACTCTTTGCGACCCCATGAATCGCAGCACGCCAGGCCTCCCTGTTCATCACCATCTCTCGGAGTTCACTCAGACTCACATCCATCGAGTCAGTGATGCCATCCAGCCATCTCATCCTCGGTCGTCCCCTTCTCCTCCTGCCCCCAATCCCTCCCAGCATCAGAGTCTTTTCCAATGAGTCAACTCTTCGCATGAGGTGGCCAAAGTACTGGATACTCTCAAGAGTCTTCTCCAACACCACACTTCAAAAGCATCAATTCTTCGGCGATCAGCCTTCTTCACAGTCCAACTCTCACATCCATACATGACCACAGGAAAAACCATAGCCTTGACTAAACGGACCTTAGTTGGCAAAGTAATGTCTCTGCTTTTGAAAATGCTATCTAGGTTGGACATAACTTTTCTTCCAAGGAGTAAGCGTCTTCTAATTTCATGGCTGCAGTCACCATCAGCAGCGATTTTGGAGCCTAAAAAAATAAAGTCTGGCACTGTTTCCACTGTTTCCCCATCTATTGTAGTATAAGCTAAATTCCTTACTTTTAACAGCAGAGCCTCACTATAATAAAATTATACCTATATTATTTCTTTTGAAATATTTTTACTTGTGATAATTTTAATTTATAAAGTTTATTTCATGCTTCCTGTTATGTCCTTTCTTTTTTGTCTCATTTTGCTAAAAGTGAATACAATTATTTTAAATGAAATGATGTACCACTTTAACACACAGGAATACATATAAACAGAAACATCTATCAATCCATTTATCCCTTCTCCTGTCTTCTCCTGTCTTCTCCTGAGCTAAATACAGCAATATTTAGCTCAGTCTCATCAGTATTAACCATGTTATTTCTGGATGTTGAAAGTTGTGGAAGTTGTTTTCATCTTTTTTAAAAAAATATTACTATTGTTTAATTTTTCAAGATAATCAGCATATATCATTTTTATTTGAAAGCAGTTTATGGCTTAAAGTGTCATTTAAGACTTATCCAAAGTTTCTGGGAGTAAGCTGGGGCTTACATTAAGAAAGATTTTACATTTTTGTAGTAAAAAGAAAGAAATCAAATTATATATAAAGAACACTGAAACCTTTTGATGGAATTTATTTGATTTCAAACTTGTTAAGGAAAGTATATTAAATAGAAAAAGTAAACACCTCAGTGCACAAATGTTTATTTTTTAAAGTGAAAATTTAGAAATGAAATGATGTAACAATAAGCTAATAAAGAAAAGATGAAACATAACTGAATATAATATAATCCAATCATATATTTATTAATTGTATAAACCA
>SJYT01034201.1:0-46452 GCA_006410635.1 Cephalophus harveyi | reverse complement strand
GACTCTTGAGAGTCCCTTGGACTGCAAGGAGATCCAACCAGTCCATTCTGAAGGAGATCAGCCCTGGGATTTCTTTGGAAGGAATGATGCTAAAGCTGAAACTCCAGTACCTTGGCCACCTCATGCGAAGAGTTGACTCATTGGAAAAGACTCTGATGCTGGGAGGGATTGGGGGCAGGAGGAGAAGGGGACGACAGGAGAGGATGAGATGGCTGATTGGCATCACTGATTTGATGGACAGGGAGGCCTGGCATGCTACGATTCATGGGGTCGCAAAGAGTCGGACACGACTGAGTGACTGAACTGAACTGAACTGAACTGAAGCATGCCCCTGCCCATCAGAGCAAGACCCAGTTTCCCTGACAGTTAGTCCCTGCCATCAGGAAGCTTCCATAGGTTCTTATCCTTACCTATCAGAGGTGAGACAGAATGAAAGCCACAATCCCAGAAAACAAACCAACAGATCACATGGATCACAGCCTTGTCTAACTCAATGAAACTATGAGCCATGCCCTGTAGGGCCACCAAGATGGATGGGTCATGGTGGAGACTTCTGACAAAATGTGGTTCACTGGAGAAGGGAATGGTAAACCGCTTCGGTATTCTTGCCTTGAGAACCTGTATTCTGTACAATGTCAGGAACCTCCGTCCATGGTTCATCAGGCACTCTGTCTATCAGAACTAGTCCCTTAAATCTATTTCTCACTGCCACTGTATAATCATAAGGGATTTTATTTAGGTCATACCTGAGTGGTCTAGTGGTTTTCCCCACTTTCTTCAAGTTATGTTTGAACTTTGCAATAAGGAGTTCATTATTTGAGCCACAGTGAGTTCCTGGTCTTGTTTTTGCTGACTGTATAGAGCTTCTCCATCTTTGGCTGCAAAGAATATAATCAATCTGATTTTGATGTTGACCATCTGGTGATGTCCACGTGTAGGGTCTTCTCTTGTTTTGTTGGAAAAGGGTGTTTGGTATGACCGATGCATTCTCTTGGCAAAACTCTATTGACCTTTGCCCTGCTTCCTTCTGTACTTCAAGACCAAATTTGCCTGTTACTCCAGGTGTTTCTTGACTTCCTACTTTTGCATTCCAGTCTGCTATAATGAAAAGAACATATTTTGGGGGTGTTAGTTCTAAAAGGTCTTATAGGTCTTCATAGAATCATTCAAATTCAGCTTCTTCAGCATTACTGGTCAGGGCATAGACTTGGAATACCATGATATTGAATGGCTTGCCTTGGCAAAGAACAGAGATCATTCTATCATTTATGAGATTGCATCCAAGTACTGCATTTCAGTCTCTTGTGGACTATGATGGCTACTATGCTTATTCTAACAGATCCTTGCCCACAATAGTAGATATAATGGTCATCTGAGCTAAATTCACCCATTCCAGTCCATTTTAGTTCGCTGATTCCTAAAATGTCAGTGTTCACTCTTGCCATCTCCTGTTTGATTACTTCCAGTTTACCTTGATTCATGGACTGAACTTTCCAAGTTCCTATGCAATATTGTTCTTCACAGGATTGGACCTTGCTTCCATCACCAGTCATATTTACAGCTGGGAGGTATGACCTAAATAAAATCCCTTATGATTGTATAGTGAAAGTGACAAATAGATTCAAGGAATTAGATCTGATAGACAGAGTGCCTGAAGAAATATGGTTTGTGACATTGTATGCTGCTGCTAAGTCACTTCAGTCGTGTCCAACTCTGTGTGACCCCATAGATGGCCGCCCACCAGGCTCCTCTGTCCCTGGGATTCTCCAGGCAAGAATACTGGAGTGGGTTGCCATTTCCTTCTCCACTGTGACATTGTATAGGAGGCAGTGATTAAGACCATCCCCAAGAAAAATAAATGCAAAAAGGTAAAATGGTTGTCTGAGGAGGCCTTACAAATAGCTGAGCAAAGAATAGAAGCTAAAGGCAAAGGAGAAAAGGAAAGGTATTCCATTCTGAATGCAGAGTACTACAGAATAGCAAGGAGAGAAAAGAAAGCCTTTCTAAGCAAACAATGCAAAGTAATAGAGGGAAACAATAGAATGGGAAAAACTAGAGATCTCGTCAAGAAAATTAGAGATACCAAGGGAACATTTCATGCAAAGATGGGCACAAAACAGGACAGAAATGGTATGGACCTAACAGAAGCAGAAGATATTAAGAAGAGGTGGCAAGAATAAACAGAAAAACTGTACAAAAAAGATCTTCATAACCCAGATATCCATGATGGTATGATCATTCATCTAGAGCCAGACATCCTGGAATGAGAAGTCACGTGGGCCTTAGATAACATCACTACAAACAAAGCTAGTGGAGATGCTGAAATTCCAGTTGAGCTATTTAAAATCCTGAAAGACGATGTTGTGCTGCACTCAATATGCCAGCAAATTTGGAAGACTTGGCAGTGGCCACAGGTCTGGAAAAGGTTAGTTTTCATTCCAATTTCAAAGAAAAGCAGTGCAAATAATGCTCAAACTACTGCACAATTGTACTCATCTCATATGCTAGCAAAGTAATGCTCAAAATTCTCCAAGCCAGGCTTCAACAGTATATGAACCGTAAACTTCCAGATGTTCAAGCTGGTTTTAGAAAAGGCAGAGGAACCAGAGATCAAATTGCTCACATCCATTGGAATATAGAAAAAGCAAGAGAGCTCCTAAAATATTTACTTCTGCTTTATTGCCTATGCCAAATCCTTTGACTGTGTGGATCACAACAAACTGTGGACAATTCTTCAAGAGATGGGAATACCAGACCATCTTACCTGTCCTGAGAAATTTGTATGCAGGTCAAGAAGCAACAGCTAGAACTGGCCATGGAACAACAGACTGGTTCCAAATTGGGAAAGGAGTAAGTCAATGCTGTATATTGTCATAATGCTTATTTTACTTATATGCACAGTGCATCATGCAAAATGCCAGGCTGGATGAAGCACCAGCTGAAATCAAGATTGCTGGGAGAAATATTAATCACCTTTGATATGCAGATGACACCACCCTAATGGCAGAAAGCAAAGAGGAACTAAAGAACCTCTTGATGAAAGTGAAAGAAAAGAGTAAAACAGCTGGCTTAAAGCTCAACATTCAGAAAACTAAGATCATGGCATCAGGTCCCATCACTTCATAGCAAATAGTTGGGGAAACAATGACAAACTTTTTGAGGGGCTCCAAAGTCATTGCAAATGGTAATAGCAGTCATGAAATTAAAAGACACTTGATCCTTGGAAGGAAAGCTAATGACCAACCTAGACAGCATATTAAAAAGCAGAGACATTACTTTGCAGACAAATGTTGTCTAGTCAAAGCTATGGTTTTTCCAGTAGTCACGTATGGATGTGAGAGTTGAACGATAAAGAAACCTGAGCACTGAAGCCTGATGCTTTTGAAGTGTGATATTGGAGAAGACTCTTGAGAGTCCCTTGGACTGCAAGGAGATCCAACCAGTCAATCCTAAAGGAAATCAGCCCTGAATATTCATTAGAAGGCCTGATGCTGAATGTGAAGTTCCAATATTTTGGCCACCTGATACGAAGAACTGACTCATTGGAAAAGACCCTTATGCTGAGAAAGATTGAAGGAGGGAGGAGAAAGGGACAACAGAGGATGAGATGGTTGGATGGCATCACCAACTCAATGGACATGAATTTGAGCAAGGTCCAGGAGATGGAGATGGACAGGGAAGCCTGGCGTGGTGCAGTCCATGGAGTTGCAAATATTGGACAAGACCGAGAGACTGAACTGAACTGATGAATTTATTTCCAACACAATGGTATATTTTGTAATCCTGATGAATTACATATGATTGACATATTTTAGCATTCTCTTTCTTATGTTTATGGTGTTCGTAAAAGGATTTAAGTATTAGTTGTTACAATTTTTTAAAATCATATTCTCTATTCTCAAGTTTCAAAGGAATTCTTCCTATAAGTAAACCTCATTGGAAGTTGAATGTGATATAGAAGTAAGTACTTAGTTTTAGAGCATAAACTGTAAATTTTTTTAAATTTTATTTTATTATGTATGACAAAACCAATACAGTATTGTAAAGTAATTAAGCTCCAATTAAAATAAATAAATTTATATTTAAAAAGTTTCATTGGACCCAATAAATTGTATTTTATTATTATTATTATTTGTTTTTTACTTTACAATATTGTATTGGTTTTGCCATGATCCTCTACATAGAAAACCCTAAAGACTCCACCAGAAAATTACTAGAGCTAATCAATGAATATAGCTGTAAACTTTAAAATTATCCAAAGGGTTTAACTATATAGATATCATGTCTATATTTTGCATCACCCTATTTAACATTTTTTGGAGTGCATGTAATTAACATTTCCTCTTGACAATCAATGGTACAAACTTTGTTAGACTCCAGTTCAGCATAGAAGTGTTAGTTCTTTGACATCCAGACAAATCTGCCATGGGGTGAATTTTCCTGGATTAACTGTACTTCCTCTATTGCTGCATTATTATGCAACTTTAGGAGTTACGTTGTGTTCCCAAAACTTGAGTTTACATACACTGAACTACATGTAAATAAGACCACCAGGAGCTATGCACCAGGTAGACCCATGTCCAAGCGTACAAGTTTATGATCATCTAATGCCAAATTTTCAGAGAAGGCAATGGCACCCCACTCTAGTACTCTTGCCTGGAAAATCTCATGGATGGAGGAGCCTGGAAAGCTGCAGTCCATGGGGTCGCTGAGGGTCGGACACGACTGAGTGACTTCACTTTCAGTTTTCACTTTCATGCATTGGAGATGGAAATGGCAACCCACTCCAGTGTTCTTGCCTGAAGAATCCCACGGATGGGGGAGCCTGGTGGGCAGCCGTCTATGGGGTTGCACAGAGTCGGACACGACTGAAGCAACTTAGCAGCAGCAATGCTATATTTACACCAATGTGAAACCAAATGTGTTACATATATAGACAGCATAAGCTGAACTAATCAAAAACCATGGGAATCCTGTATTCAGCATATGGGCAATGACCATTTGTGATAGATTGCTGCATGATATCCACACAACCTCCTCAGCCAGAATATAAAATTCACAGAGTGAGAATACTTAATCTTGGACTAAGGGTTCATGGTTTTTGAGGGAACTGTTATTCCTGTGAAATTATATAAGCCATTCATTTATAAATTTCAATGTACAAAGCTTTTATTACTTTCTTCAATCTTATGTCACAAAGTGATAAAAGAACCCCAACTTAGGATAACAAAAGAAACAAAGACATAGAGGTAGGCAGCAAAAATAAATCAAGCAAACTAGGAAATGGAGTTTTAATCTATTTTTCTTTCCTTTCTTTGGCTTAATGTTATGTGTGATGAAATAGCATGTCAAAGATAAAGGAGCTCTTGGCTTTCTAGCGTTTATATCCACAATGGAAAACTTACATATATGTGGACAATATTTCAATTATGTAGGTAAAGTAAGCCGTGACTGCAAATTAGGGTACTGGCAGCAGAGTTGTGCATTTTGTATTCACTATCTTCTCATCATGAAACAGAGTCTGGATCGGCACCGAACAAAAAAAGACCAGATTTCATCCAACTAAATAGCTATGTCAAATAGTTCCAGTTTTATGAAGTTGCTGAGTCTTAATGTCCCTCTATGAAATTGACTTTGGTAACTACCCAATTTCTAGAATGTATCCCAGGCAATACTACATTACTGCACATTGTTAAGGGTGACATTGCTCGCCTCAAACTTTCATTTGGGTTAGCTGTAGATGCAAATAGTACCCTGAAGAAGCGTTCACTAATAGACCTACATCCAGGCATAAAAGTTTGTGATGGTTTCAATTAAAATTATGGGCTGCTGCTGCTACTGCTAAGTCGCTTCAGTCATGTCCGACTCTGTGCGACCCCATAGACGGCAGCCCACCCGGCTCTCCCGTCCCTGGGACTCTCCAGACAAGAATACTGGAGTGTGTTGCCATTTCCTTCTCCAATACATGAAAGTGAAAGTGAAGTCGTGTCTGACTCCTAGCGATCCCATGGACTGGAGCCTACTAGGCTCCTCCATCCATGGGACCTTCCCGGCAAGAGTACTGGAGTGGGTTGCCATTGCCTTCTCCGTCCAGTTGCCAACTCAGCAGAAGACATAAATAGATATTTCTCCAAAGAAGACATACGGATGGCCAACAAACACATGAAAAGATGCTCAACATCACTAATCATTAGAGAAATGCGAATTAAAACTACAGTGAAGTATCATTTCACACTATCAGAATGATCATCATCAAAAATTCCTACACACAAGAATGTGTGTAGAGAGAGAATGTGAAGTAAAGGAAACTCTTACAATGTAGGTCAAAATGTAAATTGGTACAGCCTCTCTGGAGAACAGTATGGAGATTCTGTAAAAAACAAACAAACAAAAAAAGAAAACTAGGAATAAGTCTACTATATGACCCAGAAATCCTACACTTGGGCATATATCCAGAGAAAGCCATAATTCAAAAATACGCATGCACTTCATTGTTCATTGCAGTACTATTTACAATAGCCAGGATATGGAAGCAGCTTAAATGTCTGTCAACAGAGTAATGGATAAAGATGTGGCACATATACAATGGAATATTAATATTACTCGACCATAAAAAGAACGATGTTGTGCTATTTACAGACATGGATGGTCCTGGAGACTGTCATACCGAGTAAGTAAATCAGAAAGAGAAAAACGAATACTTTATATTAATGCACATATATGGAATCTAAAACAATGGTATAGATGGTTTTATTTGCAAATTAGAAATACAGATATAGAGAACAAATATGGATACCAAGGGGGAAGGGCAGGATGGGATGGATTGGGAGATTAGATTGGCATACTATGTGTAAAACCAATAATGGGAATGGAAAAAAGCTAATGATGGTTTAATACCATAATTATACCAGTATAATAACAAATAAGTCTGGCTCTACAAAAAATTATATTCTGTAAAATTAAAACTATGCATATTTTTATTTGCTCTTATGTATGTGCTCCAAATTCCCTAATCTGTGATTTTCTATTATTGCTAAGAAATATCCAGTTAAAAATAAGAATGGAAGCACAATGAGAGTAGGAAAAAAAAAACAAAAAACAGCAACTTGGCAAATAGTATTTGAGTTTGAGCTAGATACAAGAAAGGTGAGGTTAAGAAAGATTTTCCATAAACATAGAGCAATTAAAATGTCAAAAGGCAGATGATTATTGAGCAACAACTATGCCACAAGCTATGAGATATGTTCCCAAAAACTTTATAAGTAAACAATGCTAATATACTCACCACTAACAGAAATCTTCACTGAAGAAGGAGAAATTAAGAACAAAGAGTAAGACATCACAGGTGAAAGGAATATCATTAACAAAGGTAGCTCAGTTCAGTTCAGTCACTCAGTCGTGTCCAACTCTTTGCAACTCCATGGACTGCAGCATGCCAGGCCTCCCTGTCCATCCCCAACTCCCAGAGTATACTCAAACTCATGTCCATTGAGTCGGTGATGCCATCCAACCATCTCATCCTCTGTTGTCCCCTTCTCCTCCCACCTTCCATCTTTCCCAGCATCAGGGTCTTTTCAAATGAGTCAGTTCTTCCCATCAGGTGGCCAAAGTATTGGAGTTTCAGCTCCAACATCAGTCCTTCCAATGAATATTCAGGACTGATTTCCTTTAGGTTGGACTGGTTGGATCTCCTTGCAATCCAAGGGATTCTCAAGGGTCTTCTCCAACACCACAGTTCAAAAGCATCAATTCTTTGGTGCTCAGCTTTCTTTATAGTCCGACTCTCACATCCATACTTAACTACTGGAAAAACCATAGCCTTAACTAGGTGGACATTTGTTGGCAAAGTAATGTCTCTGCTTTTTAATGTGCTGTCTAGGTTGGTCATAACTTTCCTCCCAGGGGTAAGTGTCTTTTAATTTCATGGCTGCAGTCACCATCTGCAGTGATTTTGGAGCCCCCCAAAATAAAGTCAGCCACTGTTTCCCCATCTATTTGCCATGATTTAGTTTTCTGAATGGTGAGTTTTAAGCCAACTTTTTCACTCTCCTCCTTCACTTTCATCAAAAGGCTCTTTAGTTCTTCTTCCCTTTCTGCCACAAGGGTGCTGTCATCTGCATATCTGAGATTATTGATATTTCTCCTGGCAATCTTTACTACAGTTTTTGCTTCATCCAGCCTGACCCTTCGCTGATGTACTCTGCATATAAGTTAAATAAGCAGAGTGACAATATACAGTTTCCCCATCCATTTCCCTTGACGTACTCTCACATCCATACATGACCACAGGAAAAACCATAGCCTTGACTAGACGGACCTTAGTCGGCAAAGTAATGTCTCTGCTTTTGAAAATACTATCTAGGTTGGTCATAAATCTTCTTCCAAGAGTAAGCGTCTTCTAATTTCATGGCTGCAGTCACCATCAGCAGTGATTTTGGAGCCCAAAAAAATAAAGTCTGACACTGTTTCCACTGTTTCCCCATCTATTTCCCATGAAGTGATGGGACCAGATGCCATGATCTTCGTTTTCTGAATGTTGAACTTTAAGCCAACTTTTTTTTTCATGGCTGCAATCACCATCAGCAGTGATTTTGGAGCCCAAAAAAATAAAGTCTGACACTGTTTCCACTGTTTCCCCATCTATTTCCCATGAAGTGATGGGACCAGGTGCCATGATCTTCGTTTTCTGAATGTTGAACTTTAAGCCAACTTTTTCACTCTCCTCTTTCACTTTCATCAAGAGGCTTTTTAGCTCCTCTTCACTTTCTGCCATAAGGGTGGTGTCATTTGCTTATCTGAGGTTGTTGATATTTCTCCCAGCAATCTTGATTCCAGCTTGTGATTCTTCCAGTCCAGCGTTTCTCATGATGTACTCTGCGTATAAGTTAAATAAGCAGGGTGACAATATATAGCCTTGATGAAGAGGTGGCAAGAATACACAGAAGAACTATACAAAAGATATCTTCACGACCTAGATAATCATGATGGTTGATCACTCACCTAGTGTGAGATATTCTGGAATGTGAAGTCAAGTGGGTCTTAGGAAGCATCACTATGAAGAAAGCTAGTGGAGGTGATGGAATTCCAGTTGAGCTCTTTCAAATCACTAAAAAATGATGCTGTGAAAGTGTTGCACTCAATATGCCAGCAAATTTGGAAAATGCAGCAGTGGCTACAGGACTGGAAAAGGTCGGTTTTCATTCCAATCCCAAAGAAAGGCAATGCCAAAAAATGCTCAAACTATTGCACAATTGCACTCATCTCACACACTAGTAACATAATGCTCAAAATTAACAAAGGTAAGGAAACATGAAATAATAGACTGCATTTGGGACCCTCAACTACTTTAGTATATTTGGGAAAAACTTCCTGATATATCAGCTGGGGCGTTCCAACTCTAGGTTAGTGTAACAAACAATTTATAAAATGAAAATCACAGCTTCTTGGGTTTGATAAATTGCTTTATAATTGCTTATCCATTCTCTGCTTTGTCCATTCTCCAGTATCCTCACCATGAATACTTTAATGGATCATCATCACAGGGACTCTTTGAAGTGATTGTTATATTTTTAGAGATGCTTCTAAGTAAAAAAAACAATTCTCATAACATCACAAAATCAATCTCCTTGAATTCCACTGATGCTCTCAGGTTTAGATTCTCAAAGATCCAATAACTTGTTTTTATGTAACACTTACAGTATCTGCCTGCATACATGGGCACTCAGTCATGTTCCACTCTTTGCAACCCCAGGGACTGCAGCCAGCCAGGCTCCTCTGTGCATGGAATTTTCCAGGCAAGAATGTTGGAGCAGGTTACCATTTCCTTCTCCAGGGGATCTTTCCAACAAAGAGATTGAAACTACATCTCAAAGAAACCTTTCTCAGGCCTCTATTTTGAAACTTTTAAATTGGGAATGCAAAGATAAAACAGTGATGTTTGGATAGTGAATATTAGACTTAGGTATTTATTTTTTCCTTCTCTTGGAAAGGTTTACTCCAGGGTTCACTAATTGTACTTTCTACCCTTTATTAGTTTTTCTCCACCTATCATCAGTGTATTTCATACTGTCAAAATTCTTAACAGCAAATAATCTTTAGAATATTAATTCCTTAAATTGGACAAAATATTAGAATCATTAAGCATTTTCAAAACTGGTTATCAACTCAGCTGTGTAGGTTTGGAGGTCAGTCTCATGTTGAGCTATAAGAAAGGCTAATGGAGAAATTTATTTTTTCATTCACTTTGGTTCAACCTCACTGTTAACATTTCACACAAATTGTAAGTTGGGCCATACATAAACCACTTGCCAAAGGTTTCAGCCATATGGGTAATTTGAAGACATCTCATAGAACAAATATTCCTAAATATGGCTTGTATGATAGAATAGAACCAGTAGTATGGTGAGCCCCAAACGATGATGACAACTAGGTGCTTATAGTGGTGGAGAGACCTTGCAGAGAAATTGTTGGCCTTGTAGCAGTCTGCAACAGCAGAGAATAGTTGGAAATTCAGAAAGCAAGCCTGAAAAACTTGACACCTCAAGGCGCAAGATTAGATGTAGGAACATCTGGAGACTAAAAGAGAATGGACAATCGGAAGGAAAATAGGTAAAATTGAAATTAGGAGATGAAGCTATTGAAAGAGGTAATCTCAAAACTGTTGAACCTTTCCTAGGCTTCTCTACAGGGGATTCTTAAAAGGCAGGACTGGTCCCATTATATAGGATAATCCGTGGGTAATTTTATATCCTATCTGGCTCATCCAGTACTACTTACTCCTAATAAAAGCATAATGAATTATTGGTGAATGCTCAAGTCAAAGTGAAAGTGAAGTTGCTCAGTCGTGCCCGACTCTTTGCGACCCCGTGGACTGTAGCCCACCAGGCTCCTCCGTCCATGGGATTCTCCAGGCAAGAATACTGGAGGGGGTTGCCATTTCCTTCTCCAGGGGATCTTCCCGACCCAGGGATCGAACCCAGGTCTCCCGCATTGTGGGCAGACGCTTGAAACTCTGAGCCACCAGGGAAGCCCAAGTCAAAGAATAAGTAAAGAATAATAGTTTATTGTCAGTACAGCTTAAATGTTTTCTTTAAATTTTATTGGTAAAATACATCATGCATGATGGGGTTTTCAAAAGCACTATATCATTTAGATTCAGCTTTTAAACAGTGTATAGTTTGATGTATCATAGAATCTAATAAAAATGCTAAACCAGGCCGTTAAATATTTATGTGCCATTTGTATATTGTGTGGGGAGGGGACTTTAATTAGTTTGCTGTACAAGAGAGAATCTGCATTTCCACAAGGAGAAGAAATGTTAAGATGAATGTCTTAGCCATAACTTCCTATGTAGAATGCTTTCAGAAACTATTCAAACAGTATTGTAGAATTAAAAACAAGATGGACTGGGGTAAAATATATATATGATGGAGATTACTCAATCAATGATACCATGTTACACTGTAATTAAAGCTGATGTGATGACATGTAAATTATAGAGAATTCTGCTTATCTGAGAGCACTTCAAAAACCAAATTTTACAGTCTCAATCATTCTGGGTTTTGGGGCACATTCTTAAGATTTTAATTAACTGAGTACCTTACAGTGCCTCAGGAGGGATGTCTGGGGAATTAGAAAGAACTTTAGAGCAAGAGGATTGGGCTTCAGAAAACCCAGCTTTCCCATGTTTGAGATGTATAAACTTATGCAGTGTATTCTTTGATCCATATTCATTTTGATTTATTCATTAATGACACTAATCATTTTCTTGGAGACTGTGTGAGAAGGTTAGAGAAGTTATGGTTTAATTAATAATTACAACTGTTGTCTCATAATGGATATTCAGCCAATGTTCTTCTCCTTGCTCTGGTCTCAAAGTCATTACCCTATATATAGTTTTTTCCTCTGTTTACATTTTCAATGAGTATATTTCTTCCAAGTCTTCCTGATGCCATGATCATTATTTCCTCTCAGCCCTCAATGCCACAATTTAAAATCAGATATTTAGCAGAATCAGCTTTCTAATGAATTAGAAAGGAGTTTGACCACTCAAACTTTTCCAACTCATGGTTGTATTAATTGTTCTAAAGTATTGATTCCAGATAAAGTTTTAATCACTCACCTATCAAAGTCCTCATCAGTGCATTTCTGAACTTAGATTCCATGACTCCCAACATCTGGTCTTCACTCTAATGGTGGAGGGTAACTATGGAAAAAGGACACACAGTAAGAACATCACCTGCACACTATTCCTTTCATTGTTTTTCCCAAATAAATAACTCTTCTCTCATTCTTTGTAAGCCTATTATTTTATTTTTCTAGGACTCAATATCCTCATCTATAACATTTGTATAATAAATATTTTCTAGCACAAAGTAATTCTCAATGCATATCTGTTGTCACTGTTAGAGATACTATTACTCTGCACATCCTTAGAACACCAATCCCCTAGGAATATTTCTATAGCCATGTCACTTCCCAATGATCTTGCTCCTTTGAACTCTGACATTTGTTGCTATTCATATTATTGTTAATTCACTTGAGTTTATTTAAGCCTTGACCTCCAAGTGAAAAATAATTATTTGAGGGCATGACCCATGAGTTGCAATTATTTTGGATCTCCAGTAGAATTGTGGGTAGAGTGAAGTGGAGAATGAAGAACTAGCTATTATAGGGACCTCACAATAAATATGTGTTTGTAACACAGGCTTTGTTGTTTATTTTTATTGCCATTATAATTAATTTTATAATAGTGGTTTTATATTTTTATACATTAAAATAATATAATTTACTGCAGAACCCCAACCCCTTCCCAAGGAAATCTGTTTTCCATCTCATCTTCAAAACTTTCTGGAACTCTTGCTTTCTCTATGATCCAGCGGATGTTGGCAATTTGATCTCTGGTTCCTCTGCCTTATCTAAAACTAGCTTGAACATCTGGAAATTCATGGTTCACGTATTGCTGAAGCCTGGCTTGGAGAATCAAGAGATCAAAGCAGAAACAGATCTTTTTCTGGAACTCTTGCTTTCTCTATGATCCAGCGGATGTTGGCAATTTGGTTCCTCTGCCTTATCTAAAACTAGCTAAGGGAACTAGAAAGGGAACTATTAATTAGAAAAGTCACTAATCCACTCATTTAGAATTTGAATTAAATTCTAACACTTGTATCAAGTTTTGCCACATCTATACAATAACTCAACTTCCCAGGTGGCTTAGTGGTAAAGTATCTGGCTGCCAATGCAGGAGACACAGGAGATGCAAGTTCTTTCCCTGGGTTGGAAAGATCCCCTGGTGTAGAAAAGGGCAACCCATTCCAGTATTCCTGCCTGAAGAAATCCCATGGACAGAGGAGCCTGGCAGGCTACAGTCTATGAGGTTACAAAGAGTCAGACATGACTGAACACATATGCACTGTATAATAACTCAGAAATGGCAGCAGAGCAACGAGTGTTTCTCAATTAATACTTTTCTTTCTTGTTTTTTCTTGTTTCTACTCACACTATTCTACAAAGCTTACTATGAATGTGTTCATCCACACTTCCATCTGTATTATGCTGTTTCATTGAACTCAGAAGTCAATAACTCACCATTAGTAAAATTTTAATTAATAGTAACGAGTTAAACAAGCATAACTGAAATCACCAAGATGATAAATATTCTGTGTGGAACTTGGTGTTAAAAACAGATGGGATTAATCACCAACACTGTGCCATGATACAGGTCTTTTTAATTCCTTATTATCAGGGGATTAAATCAGAAGCACAGGGTTCAAATTTTAATAAAGAATAAAGCTCACACTCAAAATAAGAATTCAAACTAATTGGGGAAAAATCCAACCAGTACAGTGCTGGGCTTGACATCAAATGGTAATATTTCTAAAAAATATCAGTAATATTTGGTGAAGAAACTCACACAATATTTTAAAAATAGACAATAGAAAATAGGGGCAAAAAGCAAAGTACTCTGAGTTTGGGGAATTCTCAAATGTGAAGATATGAGCAATACTAGGAGATATGATAAGAAATTCTCCATTATAGGGAGATGCACATTCCAGGAAAAAAAAACAACAACAACTTGATATTCTCTTTGAAATCATATGTTGTTATCCATTTGGCATGGTGAAAAAGGAACTGGATTTTATTTAAGAAAAAAATGAAAGTTTTTTTTTTTTATTCTGAATCACTTCCAATCTATAATTTTATACAACAATATTGTCAGGCACATAGTAAGTGTTAAATAAAATTTACTTTATTTCTTCCAATGTGTAATATTTTTCTACTGCATCTCTTTCTACTGCAGTTACTTATACTTTGTAATATTAAAACAAAAGTCAAGTGGCATTAAGGGAAATGTGAGTCATTCTTAACCACATGACAGCAGTTTCCTATGATTATATTTTTAAAAGTTTCAAAGACTAAAGAACATGAATACAATCTTATGATTGAACAGAGAGGCAAACCAAAGACTGACAACTTTCCAGCTTTATTTACCCTCTTTCATAATGTGGGTTTAAAACTTTTCATTATACTTAATTATGGCATACTCATTCCTATTTGATGGCAGAAAATTATCCTTAAGTGTTACATTCCCTAGTTGTGTGCGTGTGTTTAGGAGAAATGGAGGGTAATAGATGAAAGATGAACATAGAGAGCCAAAAGACGGTTATGCACATTCATATAGTCATAGTGGATAATATATGATGTGCCAGGAACATAAATAACTTCTAATATGAGGACTAAGCATAGCAGAAAGTCAGTGGGCTATGAAAGCATATGAGCAGGATAGAGCACATGTGCGTATATCCTTAGTGAAGCCAGAATTAGACTGGATATCATGCCTTGCTTATTTTTCAGAAAATATCAATAACTGACCACAGGATTGGAACACAGTCAACTACATCATAAGGAAAATATTATGACTCATTTAAAATCCATGATGTCGTCTCTATCCACAACCATAGTTTACTCCCACTTTCTGGGCATTGCCAAATTATCTTTGTTGTCTGACACAAAAGGAAGTATTTTTATAGTATAAATTTGAACATGGACTTTGGATCCAGATATGATTATAACATTTATTTGCTTTCAGATTTTAGGGAAGTTACTTAACTGCTAAATCTTATTTAACTCATTTGTAAAATGCCAATAAAAAAACAGTACCTTTATAGGATAGTGTTGAGGATAACATGGAATGATATTGGCAAGATATCAAGTCCTCTTCTTCGTCATGTGTGTATGTGTGTTTTATATACACTAATGAGATACTGCAATCATTGATTTACTGGTTCTTTTTATCTTTACTCACAGCTTTCTGAAGACAGAAAACAGCATTTTGTTCTCCTTAGTGCCTAGAGCAGTGCCAGATTCATGGTAGATATTCAATTCGTAATGTGAATGCCTCTGGCTATCTGATAAAATTTTCCCAATATTCCCCTAAGTCAACTTTCTTTACTCATATTTCAGCATATTTGTCCCACGCAGCTTTCATATATATAACTTTGGGAAAAAAATTTTTTTTTTATTTTTGCTAAAGATACAGGAGGAGTATAAAGATGCTATGGAGGGAGAAAGAGGAGGTAGGATTAATTGGGAGATTGGGATTGACATATATATATATATACACTATTGATGAAATGTATAAAAAAGATAACCAATGAGAACCTACTGTGTAGCAAGGAACTCTACTCAGCACTCTGTGGTGACCCATATGGGAAGGGCATCCAAAGAAGAGGGGAATATTTGTGTACAAATAGCTGATTCACTTTGCTGTACAGTAGAAACTAACACAACATTGTAAAGCAACTATACGCCCATAAAAGTTAAACAACCACAACAGCAGAAGATGTTATGGAGGAGAGTCAAAGTGATTAAGGACAGAGTTTTTCATCAGCCCATCTCTGCAGCTTAGGTGCATCCTTACTCAATAGAACAACTTTCTTTCCTCTGGCTGTGTGCTCTTCCCTGTTCTGCTGGTCACAAACCAATTACCCTGCCTCATATTTACTCCCAACCAATTTCTACCCTTCTTAAGACTAGATAATTATCCCTTGGCCTTGGACTTGCAGGTGGTTTCAGCCAGTGGAGGCACCAACAGTAGATCCCAGATCAGAGAAGAGAGACGTTAAGATATTTATTCTCCTGGCTCCTTTCCTCCTGGGTGCTGTGGCTCGGCAATGACCCTCTACCAAAAGCAACAGCTCTTATCATATAGATCTCTTTATCCTGCTACCTCTCCAGGTTTAACTCCCTCCTCCCCTGACCCTACTTACAAATGGGCGGTAAAACTGCATACTCCCTACTCTAGATAATCTGGTTCAGTTCAGTTCAGTTCAGTCGCTCAGTCGTGTCTGACTCTTTGCGACCCCATGAATCGCAGCACGCCAGGCCTCCCTGTTCATCACCATCTCCCGGAGTTCACTCAGACCCACATCCATCGAGTCAGTGATGCCATCCAGCCATCTCATCCTCGGTCGTCCCCTTCTCCTCCTGCCCCCAATCCCTCCCAGCATCAGAGTCTTTTCCACTGAGTCAACTCTTCGCATGAGGTGGCCAAAGTACTGGAGTTTCAGCTTTAGCATCATTCCTTCCAAAGAAATCCCAGGGTTGATCTCCTTCAGAATGGACTGGTTGGATCTCCTTGCAGTCCAAGGGACTCTCAAGATAATCCGGTAGTACAGCACTATCCTTTGTTCTTCTAAATTTACCCATACTTTATAGATACCTGCTTTATTAAACTTTCTTCAAATTACCTAGTTTGACTGTGTGATCTACTGTGTGATTTTAAGACAACTAAATCCCTCTAAACTTTTCAGCCTTCAAATAAGGTGAATTATGCAAGTGTGGTAAATATTTGTGGGTTTAAAATGATTATTTAGGTAAAGTCTCTATCACAGGAATTCAGTTTGGAATAAATTAGTTAAGACATAGAAAGCTTTTAAATTTCTGGCATATGGTACCAACTCAGTAAATGTTAAAATACATTGCTGTGATCACTCAATTACAAACATTGTTTCCTCCTCCAGTCCTGTATTTGTATTTATCTCTTATTTCAATGTATTATATATCTTTTCAAAGTGCGTCTACCTCAGTAGTTTTCAACCTCCCTGAAGGATCTGTTCAACTTTCGTTCATCCTTCTATCACTACAACTTATCGCAGAGTGGAGCCAGACATTCATAAAATTTTTAGAAAGCCTGAATGAATTTATTAAAATTCGTTTGTCAAGACAATCAACACATAGTATCAAAAATCACTCAATTTATTGTCTGTGTTTCTACAGAAATAGACACATACATCTTTTGAGAACAAGAGTATGGTTACAGTTAAGCATCTGGAGGTTTCCTGAAAAAATGAAATGATTAGGGTGATTATGTCTTTAACTGGCTTATACAACATCTGCTTAACTGAACTTGAACTATAGAGTAGGTAAAACCTCATAGACTGTATCTTTATCAGTAACAAGACATCTTTCAAGTTTAAACATTTATAGGCTTTTTTTTCTTGGCTAAATGCATTGCTTGTGAATTTGTATTTGAAAATGATTATTTTAATATTTCTTGCAGGTCATAATTTAACAATCTAAGAGATATTCAAAACTTATTCTGAACTTTAAATATAATCACAGTGCATTATTAAGGTGTCTCCAGGAGAAATGCATAAAGGGAGATTTCCCAAATGCTTAAAAATGTAAATAAAGACCTTTACTTTTTATAATATCACTTTTCAATCAGCAGGCCACATTTTTCTTTCTTTTTTTTTTTTTTAATTTCAACTGCTCTGAATGTGACCTATTTAAGTCATTGCTTCAATAATTGTTCTTATTAATTGGGATAATGCAACTAAATTCAGTGTTACTATGAAGAGTTGATAGGAAAGATAAATAAAAATAGCCAGCATAATTCCTATATATGGAAAGTACTTACTAAATATTATTCATCTTACCCCTTTCTGTTGTTTGTCTCATAATTTAATATAAATTTTAAATAAGCATAATCCAAGTTAATGGTAGGGACAAAGAAAATCAAAATAAGCACAAACAAAGCACCACTTAGATCAGATTACAGACAATTATGAATTCTGTGGATCAAAATTCAGGAGATGGATGATGGTGAGAGTTGTACAACAATGTGAATGTATTTAATGCCACTGAACTGTACGGTTAAATATGGTAAAAATAGTATGTTTTGTATTACATAACTTTTACCACCATTAAAAAAACATTGCAAAAGCAGATGATCAGCTGAAAATAAAATCGTGACATATTCCTTAAAAAAATGTGCCTGTTTAAAAACATAATATTGTTTGCTCTTTCTCCTAGAAGAGTTGCCATCAAGCTTCTTATGAAGGGTAATAGGTCAGAAGCTGAACCTCTTTCTTTATATCTCTACACCAGTCATTATCTTCCTGTGTGACTATGACTGAATTACATCTATAGTCTACAGTTTCCTCATTTACCTAACTTAGACTTGGAATTTATAATCTCATAACATCGTATGAATCTCTCCAATTTGAGTGGCTCCCTTGGTCTAACAATTGATTCATTTTTGTCCCATTAAACAAACTAATGTTTTGGAAAAAATTAACCAAATACATCCCAGGCCATGTTAGATAAGTAACTGACTTGAACTCAGAAACCTCTGTTTTTAGTAATCACTTTGAAATCAACTTCTTTTATGTTCTTAGGACTTTTGCTTGGTTTCTGTGAATTTAGATTTTCTTATCTGTAGCAGGAAAGTGTATGAAAACAGGACTTTGGATCCCTATCCACAACTCTTTTTTTTTTTTTCCCCTACAACAAACTATCATTTCATAATGTAGAATTTTCTCAGTTTAAAGTACATCATTTATAATATAAAAAAGAAATGATTTTCCTTAAAATTTCCTCAATAGTCTACAATTAAAAAATACATATTTTTAATCTGTGCATGCTGTCATTAATATCAATGATATAAAGCCTATGGGTTCTGACTCTTGGCCAGCTCAACACCCTCTTTCAAAAACTCGATTCAATTTTGACTCTAAGACACAGGACAAGAGAAAGCTTGATTAGCTAGAAAAAATTCTTACAGATTCAATAACTCACAGAGGTCATTTTTGAGTAAATGGGATATTTCTCCTCTTCCGTTCTCAGTCACAGCCCAACCCAAATAATAAACATCACAATGACAATGTGCAGGCATTTTTTAATAGACACATACATTCAACTTTGAACATTTACTAAAACGGTGAACAGGGAGGTTGACATAAATTATATTTCTTTTTCAAACAACCAAACAAAACTGAGATATCATTTGTTACATAGTAGAGAAAATTAAAGACATTTGCCTCCTAGAAATTGAAACCTAACAGATAAAATGGCCATTAAAATCTCTATGGAGTTATAAAAATGAAATATATTTGCTCCACTTAGGCAATTATAGAGCTACTGAACTAATGTGTTAATTATCACATATGGTTGTGAAGAGAATGTTCTATTATTTCTGAATAACCTTCACTTTTTAATATCTTTTTTATAATCCTAAATGCATACAATTGTCTCCTTTACATTATCCATGCAGCATTTGGCTGAACGCTAAACTGGTATGAAGTGTAGGTAGACAAGTTATAGGGACCAGTGGAAAGTTGATAGGACTTTATGTCAGTAATGTGGTCAAAAGTCCAGAGATAAATAGATGCTTTTTATCTCTAGACCACAAAAAAATAAGTGTTTGGAAATCCAAAATGTTAGGCAAATCTAAAAGTCAGGTGTTGTGGAAAATAAAGAAATTTGGGAGAATGTGATGGTAAAGGGGACTTTAAATTATCCCAAAAGTAAAATGAGTTTCCTGAACCTCCCTCTTATTAATTTCTAAAGCCTGTTTGGAATCACGAAAATGGCAAGTGACTTGGACCTTCCAGCTCTTAGGGAAAACAAATGAATCTAAATGTTTCACACTTAATGATATTTGTAAAGGAAAAAAGCAATAAAATGCATTAACAGGCTCTGGGCTGAGTCAGCAATTCTAATATTTCTATGTTCAACATGAAAGTCAGCCAGAACAGAGCATTTAATATCTTTTTTTAAAAATGACACAGCATAAAAATAATAAATTAAAATTGATTCTTTCCTAGCATGACTGTTTATGATGTTTGTAAAAGTAATTTATGAGATGGTCTGTCTTCCCAGTAAAATTTACTGATTGGTTTATTCTTTGACAAAAGATGTGAACAGAACAATTTTGCAATTGCCTAAAAATAATGCTGGATTTATGGCCTGGTCAGAATATAAAAGAAATTTAATCATCCAGAACAGATGGAAGTGATGTAGTCAGCAAAGTCTCCTTTCTGACTACAAATGGACCAGCAAAAACTTATCTTATGACAGAGACATCATGGTAAGCAATGGCAGACTTGAAAGCATGGAAGGAGAGAGAGACAAAACAGGAGACAGCTGGAAGATGAGGAATTGATAGAAAAGGAAAGAAATGTGGATGATAAGATAGGGTCAGTATCTGTAAGCCCTAAGAGCAATTTAAATGTGAAGTCAGTTGCAAGTAGAGCAATTCATCTACAAAACACCTGGTTATGGATTGAATCGTGTCTCCCTAGAAATTCATATATTGAAATCCTGAACCTGAGAATGTGGCCTTGGAAGTAGTCATTGCAGAGATAGTTATTTACACTAAGATGAGGTCATTAGGGTAGATCATAATCCAATATAACTGGCATCCTTACAAAATGAGTAAAGATGCACAGAGACACACACATGGGGAAAATACCATATGCCATAGATTACAGTAGAGATTGGAGTGATGCGTCTAAGCTGAAGATTGCTAGCAAACGGCCAGAAGCTAGGCAAAAGGCACAGCCCTTGGAAGGAATGTGTCCTCTCAACACTTGGGTCTAGGATATCTAGAACTATGAAGAAATAAATTTCTGTCCTTTAACTTCCAGCTCTTCCCTGCCCCTGCTGGGTTTGTGGTACTTGGGTAAAGAAGCCCTAGAAAACTAAGACTCACCGAGAACCCCCACTGTTGAATACTTACAAAAGGAAGCTACCAATAAAAACACCTAAAATATCCAAATCCCCCATTCTTTTTTAGGGTATTTTAGGGTCAACAAGCAAAGTCTCTTCAGGTCTACTAAGAACTCTTTATTCCACTGCATTCTGAGGATACTGATATATATTCCACAGTGAATTCTATAGCTACTGACTTCAAGTGTCATAACTGTATTGCAGTTAGTTCTCCAGCATGCTCTCCTTATACACATACTAAGTTATTTGAAAACAGAAGGTTTTCTCCTTATAGCAACTAGGGAATAGTCAAAAATGGAAATGCACTTAATCAAAAAAAAAAAAAAAAAAAAGGCAAAGTAACCTAAAATGGTAGATTTTAGAACTAAACACTTTGGAATCTAAAATCTGGCTCTGTCACATTCAACACATACCTACTTGGCCTTAGTATAATTATAAAAATTAGACATTACAGATATAATATTTGCTACACTGCTGACATACAGAAGACAGTCAATTAATATAGCAGCTGGTAAATGGTGAATGGCAAAGTGTAGGAGAAGGTTTATATACAGAATATACAATCACAGTGATGTATCATATCTTGACTTTTCTGACCATGGAAGAGGCTTCACTATCTTGTTTTTCAGTCAGTAAGTTGTGTCTGACTGTGCAACCCCATGGATTGCAGTACACCAGGGTTCCCTGCCCTCCACTATCTCCTGGAGTTCACTACCATGAGCCTTGGTTTATTCATCTGGATAAGTAGGATGATAGTGTATAGCTTGGCAATTAAATGAAAGAAAAAGAGATCTTTGCTAAGTTATATGAACTCAACAAGTTCCATCAACTCATCAAGTATTAATTATCTATCCTTTAATATATGGAATAATTAGAAAATTACAAGTAAGTATACAAGTTTCATACTATTCCCTTTTTTATACTGACTTTTCATAGATCATTTTTATATTGACTTGCTGAATTGTGCCCTCACCATAAGTCTTATTTTCTTAGATCTGAAGAGAGAAAGATTTTTAGACACTTTAAATTAAGCCCCAGATCCAGAATCAGGGAGTCCATTAACAGATATGTCTTGAATCAGCCTTCTTTATCATCAAACTAGATTTAGGAACTGGATATATGCTGTCATTTCCTTGGTTATATAGTGTACGCTTAGTCAGTCACGTCCAACTCTTTGTGACCCTATGGACAATACTTACCAGGCTCCTCTGTCCATGGGGATTCTCCAGAACAGAATACTGGAGTTGGTTGTCATGCCCTCCTCCAGGGGATCTTCTCAAACCAGGGATGGAACTCAGGTCTCCTGCATTGCAGTCGGATTCTTTACCATCTGAGCCCCCAGGAAAGCCCTGGTTATATGGCAAGCCCAACTTGAATTCCAGTCAACAAAACTGATGAATTGGGACCTGTCCTAGTCCTCCTTGATATCTCTCTCATGTATGCTAGGTAAGACTCATTTTTGCATCTAACAGATTTTTCTTAACAAAGGCTGTAAGCTATATTATAAGAATCCATGGTATTCCACAGAATCCAGACTTTTGTGTCACAAAGTAAACCAAAGTCAGAGGTTCTGATGCCATGAGGAACCCTTCTTCATTGTTCTTCATTGATTCCTGCAGAACTGCTTCATTCTTTTCTGATCAGACTGGCATACTTTGTTTCCTTGTCTCATAATGCACAAGTTAGAGCCATATGTAGTCTGCAGTTTACATACTAAATATTCAACCACTTAAAGAGAGAAAATAGCCTCACCCAGGTTTGCCAAATTACTAATGAAAAATTCTCACTATACCAGCTAGGGTAATGTTCCTAACTTCAGTCCAAGTCACTGAGCATATTGGAGCTGAAACTCTGTTTTAATAAAAGCCACTAGGGTCCCATTGAACTACATGAATGAGGATGGCAAAGTTGAAGATTTCCTGAAATAAGGTCTGAGAAGGCAATCGTGAAGATATCAGATACTCCTAGCCCCTTTCTATGTCAGGGACCCTGTGTTTAATCATAAAATATTTGGAGGAACAGTTTCCATAGCAACTCATCATCATCATGAATTGAATTATTGATTTGTCCCACTTCTGGTCATTCTGTATCTTCCTTGTTTGTGAAGATCTCTGAGAGCCAGGGCTAATATCTGGTTGAATCCTGGGTCTCCAAAGGACACTTGACTTTGGCATGCATTTTCCTCCTAAAATCACTTTCTGAGTTCTTGCTTGGAAGCAGCTATTATGGCTTTTCACATATCATTATATACCTTGGACCAGCCCGATCAACTTGTATTGTTGCATTCATTTTCCTTTCACTATTTTTTTTTCTCTAACATCTATTATCTGTTTTTCCAGTCACAGCATGCTCTACAGTCTGACTTTATGATGATAGTAGAGAATCCTTCACATTTTGACAGCACTCTCCTTCAAGTAGCCTTTAGAAACACTGTCTCCCTTGACACACTGTGTCGATATAGAGAGGAGACATGATTCTCCCATTTCCTGGAACACCAATATGCTGGAAAGGCCTTCCTGCTTGACAAACCCTATGGCAGAGACCAAATTGAATGCTGACTGGTTGGCATGACTATTAACCTTCTAGCTCAGCTTGCATGCCAGAAGGAAAGACAAACAGGGCTTTACCGGGTCAGTAAATATTCCATATAGTCTTAGATAAAAGTAGTTACATCTGTGAAAGATTTACATTTGTAGTCAACATAAATTAACTGTCCAAAGAAAATGAAAAATATAAAGGTCTACATAATTTACTATTGGACCACACTGCATAGCTTCAAAGTGCATTGAAGTAATTACCAGCAGAACTCTAGTGATGACAAGTGGTTTAGATTCACTGTGAGGATATTATTGCTTTTTACATAAATGAATGAAAGTACAAAAATGTAGCTTCAGGAGGATACTCTTTTAAATTTCTATCAAACATAGGGCATCATAAGACAGGGTACAGAAACTTTAGGGGGATTATAATTTCACACACTTTATCAACTTGAAATTGTGGAGGGAAGATACATATGTTCTCCTTGTGATAAAAATCTATTTTGCGAGTTAAATGAACATACATTTCTGAAAAGATAACGACCTCTAGGAAACAGTATCCTAAGTGAAATTTGCCTGATCTGATAAAGAATCTGCCTGCCAATTCAGGAGACAGAGGAAACACGAGTTCGATCACTAGGTCAGGAAGATCCCCTGGAGAAGGAAATGGCAACCCACTCCAGTATTCTTGCCTAAGTCTCATGGAGAGAGGAAACTGGCTGCTAAAGTCCATGGGGTCACAAAGAGTTGGACACAACTGAGCATGCTTGCAAGAAGAAATCAGTTCAGTTCAGTTCAGTTCAGTCACTAGGGCATGTCTGACCCTTTGCGACCCAATGGACTGCAGCATGCCAGGCCTCCCTGTCCATCACCAACTCCCAGAGTTTACTCAAACTCATGTCAGTTGACTCAGTGATGCCATCCAACCATCTCATGTTCTGTGTTCCCTTTCTCCTCCCACATTCAATCTTTCCCAGCAAAAGGTCTTTTCAAATGAGTCAGCTCTTTGCATCAGATGGCCAAAGTATTAGAGTTTCAGCTTCAACATCAGTCTTTCCAATGAATATTCAGGACTGATTTCCTTATCTTGGACTGGTTGGATCTCCTTGCAGTCCAAGGGCCTCTCAAGAGTCTTCTCCAACACCACAGTTCAAAAACATCAGTTCTTCTTCATCAGTGCTCAGCTTTTTTTATAGTCCAACTCTCACATCCGTACATGACTACTAGAAAAACCACAGCCTTGACTAGACAGACCGTTGGCAAAGGAATGTCTCTGCTTTTTATTTATTTTTTTTAATTTGTTTATTTTAATTGGAGGTTAATTACTTTACAATATTGCATTAGTTTTTGCCATACATCAACATGTATCTGCCACAGGTATACACGTGTTCCCCATCCTGAACCCCACTCCCTCCACCCTCCCCATACCATCCCTCTGGGTCATCCCAGTGCACCAGCCCCAAGCATCCAGTATCATGCATTGAACCTGGGTTGGCGACTCATTTCACGTATGATATTATACATGTTTCAATGCCATTCTCCCAAATCATCCCACCCTCTCCCTCTCCCTCAGAGTCCAAAAGACTGTTCTATACATCTGTATCTCTTTTGATGTCTCGCATACAGGGTTATCGTTACCATCTTTCTAAATTCCATATATATGTGTTAGTATACTGTATTGGTGTTTTTCTTTCTGGCTTACTTCACTCTGTATAATAGGTTCCAGTTTCATCCACCTCATTAGAACTGATTCATATGTATTCTTTTTAATGGTTGAGTAATATTCCATTTTGTATATGACTCTGCTTTTTAATGTGCTGTCTAGGTTGGTCAAAACTTTCCTGCCAAGAAGTAAGTGTCTTTTAATTTCATGGCTGCAGTCACCATCTGCAGTGATTTTGGAACCCAAAAGAATACAGTCTGCCATTGCTTCCCCATCTATTTGCCATGAAGTGATGGGACTAGATGCCATGATCTTCGTTTTCTGAATGTTGAACTTTAAGCCAACTTTTTCACTCTCCTCCTTCACTTTTATCAAGAGACTCTTTAGTTCTTCTTCACTTCCTGCCACAAGGGTGGTGTCATCTGCATATCTGAGGTTACTGATACTTCTCCCAGCAATCTGGATTCCAACTTGTGCTTTTTCCAGCCCAGCATTTCTCATGATGTACTTTGCATAGAAATTAAATAAGCAGGGTGACAATATACAACCTTGATGTACTCCTTTCCCTATTTGGACCCAGTCTGTTGTTCCATGCCCAGTTCTAACTGTTGCTTCCTGACCTGCATACAGATTTCTCAAGAGGCAGGTTAGGTGGTCTGGTACTCCCATGTCTTGAAGAATTTTCCATAGTTTACTGTGATCCACACAGTCAAAGGCTTTGGCATAGTCAATCAAGCAGAATTAGATGTTTTCTGGAACTCTCATGCTTTTTCGATGTTCCAGCCGATGTTGGCAATTTGATCTCTGGTCCCTCTGCCTTTTCTAAAATGTACTGGAATGGGTGAATTTAACTCAGATGACCATTATATCCACTACAGTGGAAAAGAATCCCCTAAAAGATATGGAGTAGCCATCATAGTTAAAAAAAAAAAAGAGTCCGAAATGCAGTACTTGGATGCGGTCTCAAAAATGACAGAATGATCTGTTCATTTTCAAGGCAAACCATTCAGTATCACAGAAATCCAAGTCTATGCCCTGACCAGGAATGCTGAAGAAGCTGAAGCTGAATGGTTCTATGAAGACCAACAAGACCTTTTAGAACTAACATCCAAAAAAGATGTCCTTTTCATTATAGGGGACTGGAATGCAAAAGTAGGAAGTCAAGAAACACCTGGAGTAACAGGCAAATTTGGCCTTGGAGTACAGAATGAAGCAGGGCAAAGGCTAATAGAGTGTTGCTAAGAGAATGCACTGGTCATAGCAAATACCCTCTTCCAACAACACAAGAGAAGACTCTACACATGGACATCACCACATGGTCACACTGAAATCAGATTGATTATATTTTTTGCAGCCAACGATGGAGAAGCTCTATACAGTCAGCAAAAACAAGACTGGGAGCTGACTGTGGCTCAGATCGTGAGCTCCTTATTGCCAAACTCAAACTTAAATTGAAGAAAGTAGGGAAAACTACTAGATCTTTCAGGCAAGACCTAAATCAAATCCCTTATGATTATACAGTGGAAGTGAGAAATAGATTTAAGGGACTACATCTGATAGACAGAGTGCCTAATGAACTATGGATGGAGGTTTGTGACATTGTACAGGAGACAGGGAGCAAGACAGTTCCCAAGAAAAAGAAATGCAAAAAAGCAAAATGGATGTCTGAGGAGGCCTTACAAATAGCTGTGGAAGGAAGAGAGGTGAAAAGCAAAGGAGAAAAGGAAAGATATACTCATTTGAATGCAGAGTTCCAAAGAATAGCAAGGAGAGATTAAGAAAGCCTTCCTCAGCTATCAGTGCAAAGAAATAGAGGAAAACAATAGAATTGCAAAGACTAGAGCTCTCTTCAAGAAAATTAGAGATACCAAGGGAACATTTCATGCAAAGATGGGCTCAATAAAGAAATGGTATGGACCTAACAGAAGCAGAAGATATTAAGAAGAGGTGGCAAGAATACACAGAACTGTACAAAAAAGATCTTCATGACCCAGATAATCATGATGGTGTGATCACTCACCTAGAGCCAGACATCCTGGAATGTGAAGTCAAGTGGGCCTTAGAAAGCATCACTACAAACAAAGCTAGTGGAGGTGATGGAATTCCAGTTGCGCTATTTCAAATCCTGAAAGATGATGCTGTGAAAGTGCTGTACTCAATATGCCAGCAAATATGGAAAACTCAGCAGTGGCCACAGGACTGGAAAAGGTCAGTTTTCATTCCAATATCAAAGAAAGGCAAAAGAAGAAATATGTATGTACATTAAAATATTGGCCCAAGAAAAATACATGAATTTAACAATTTAACATATGTTATTCTAACACCAGAATTTTAGCATTCAGATGAATCAAATGTATCTCTCTAGGTTCCCCTTCTATTCCAGTAAGAAGAACAATTGAACGGAGAAGTGAAGCTTACATTTTGAGAATACAGAGCAAATAGAAGACCTACTCAAAACTAAAATCTTAGTATTATGACTGTTACTAGAATATTCATTAATTTACCATTCTCCTTAAGAAGAATCATTCAAAATGTCTAGCACATTTCCTAACACATAAGTGGTACTCAGTAAATATTTGTGGAATGGATTAATGAATGGTTGAATATTTATTATCTTCAGAAAAATCAAGTTTCAGAGAAATAGAAGAGTCCTCTTACCTAATCACTCTATAATTCAGTAAGGAAATAGAACTCAGTATATTTAGAGCTCTTATTTTAAGTCAGTTATTCCAGATACAATAAAAGTTTTCCTAGAGAATATTTTATTACTGCCACTTAAATGAACATCCACTGTGGTTTCGAAATGCGAAGTTATGAATACTTGGGTCTTTTTCAGTCTAAATGGTGCTTGCAAGACATGGACAACTTTTGGAATTTGACCTTTTCAGCCGATTTTGTTGAGTTGCTTCATTGACTTTGCATGTTTTTCATCTTCTGAACTGTGAAGTTGAAAGTAAATGTAGATATTCATCTTAATAAATATATGAAGTGGACTATCATAATCTTTTGTTTCTGTTCCCAAAATCAAGAAAGATACCATTATGATTCCACTAATGTTTTAGTAGTATATCATGTTATATCATGGTACAAACTTCCATATGAAGTTGTAAGATATGCATGTGTTTGTATATGTGTGTGCATAAATAGAACTTAAAATGACAAATCATGATTGACCATTTCTCTGTTTCATTTGTAGACCATTCCCTTTCCCAACAAAATAATTGGTTCTCATTGAATATCATCAGTTTCAACTAATATCTACAATGTCAAAACACATGATGATTATTCAGCTAATTAACCAAGAGCTTCCCTAGTGGCTCAGTGGGTAAAGCATCTGCCTGCAACGTGGGAGACCTGGGTTTGATCCCTGGGTCAGGAAGATCCCCTGGAGAAGGAAATGGCAACCCACTCCAACACCCTTGCCTGGAAAATCCCATGGACAGTGGAGCCCAGTAGGCTACAGTCCATGGGGTCACAAAGGGTTGGACACGACTGAGTGACTTCGCTTTCACTTTTTCACTTTCTTTAACCAAGAATAGCAATTCCACCATTAGCTTAAAAAAAAAAAAAAAAAAGGCTGATATTTGAAAGGGAAATCACAGACAATATCATATGATAAGTGTAACAGAGAATCAGTCATCCCAACATTTGTTCTAATGTTTTAGTAGACTGTGACCACTCTTTTTACATGGGACCAGAGCTGCTAAAAATAAAGACCCACTTTCAGCTAGATGATACTACATCAATAATTTCCAATAAGGGAGATTCAAGCAAAAATATCCAGTAGCAGGTTTTTATAACTTTAACTTAAAAGACAGTTCCTGCTTACCTTGGCGATTTAATTATAATTGTCTTCCTCTTTTTGGGGTTGTGAACATCATGTGAACATGATGGCAAGATTTGGATCAGTTGTACTGAATTATGAGTTCATATTGGAAATACCATTCAAGCAAACGGGAAGAATAAAGTCAGAAAGACCCTTGTTCCATGAGGGAACTCATGGAGAAGATTGCCCAGACTGTTTTTAAACTACCCTCCTCTATACCCTACTTCAAGAATAGAATAAACTATCTATTGAATTTAAGATTTCATTACATAATGATTATCTAATAAACAAATTATTTATTATAGAAGTCATTTGTATCTAGGAAAAGTTTGTGTCTGTTACTACATTCAATTGGGGGGATATACATATTCATAAATAGAAAGAAATGTGCTAAAATGTTATTCTTCTAGAAGATCTAAGAATTTTTCATTTTTATTTGGCACCTCAATTATTCTTACCTTGCTAGAGTAATATGTGCATAGGGAATAATAACAGTATATTTTAATCATTTTAAAGGACAGTTACAACAGAAGTGAGTACTTCTTTCCAGTGAACAATTGTAGAATAAGAATAATCCACTCACACCCCCCCCCACATACCACAATCCTGACACAAATAAGAAAAGATTTTATGAAACACAGAGAAAAATAATTTGTCTCTAAAGGATAGGGCTGTAGTCCTGTGTTCAGTATGCAGGTTTTCTCAGTCAAGAAGCCTCTGGACCCAATAACCCTGGGAGGAAAGAGAAAAGAGAAAGAGATAGACAGAGAGAAAAGGAGGGATGGAGAGAGAAGAGAGGAAGTAAATAATTATTTGTTCCTATGTTTTTTTTCTCCTTCAATTTGATGATAGAAATAGTAGCCTCTGCTTAAGTTAAGCAACACTCCTTTTCTTTTATAGGTGGAATTTCTGTTTTTCAACCCCTTTAATCCTTGAGGAAGAAAAAGGTAAAGGAGAACTTGAGAGGTTTAAAGTATTTTTATCTGTGATAAGGCTGGGGCCCAATAAATATTAGTTGAATGGAGGCATGGATGAATGAATTCATAAATAAATGCACAACTGGGTAAGTGATATCAACAAGTTTCTCTACTTTTTTTTTTTAATTGGATTCTGTGTGTGTATATGTACACACACGTATACATATTTACACATGGTCTTTCCTGAAATAAATATAAATGTACATAAATATATAATTAAATTTATATATGGTGAAAAGTCACACTTTTGTGTGTAACTGTATGAATTTAACAGATGTTTAAATTTGTGTAACCATCACTGCAAACAGGATACAGAATAATTCTACAACCCCCAAAATTTGTCTTGTGCTGCTCCACGGTAGTCAGTCAGAAACCTATTCTCCATCTCTGTAATTTTTTCTTCTCCAGAATATGATACTTAGAATCAGATAATATGTAACAGTTCAAGTGGTTTCTTCCACTTAGAATAGAGCTTTTGAGATTCAGTTGTGTTGGGTTTATCAATAGTTTCTTTTTAAATGCTGGATAGCATTCCATTATACCAAAATTTATTTTTTATTTAAATATTAAAGAAAATTTAGGTTATGCCCACCTTTGGGTGACTACAGATAGTACTGCTAGAGCTATCCATATACAGATTTTTGTTTAACTATGTAGGCATTTCTCTAGGATAAATGCATGAGTGGGATTGCTGGGTGCTATGTGAGGTATGTATTTCATTTTACTTCTGGGCTGTCTTCCAATGAAGCCTTTTCACATCGAAAACAGTATCTTTTTTCCCTAGCAAATGTTTTTAATTTTTATAAAGCTCAATTAATAATTTTTGTTAATCATTGTTTTATTCTTGAAATAGTAGCCTCTGCTTAAGTTAAGCAACACTCCTTTTCTTTTATAGGTGGAATTTCTGTTTTTCAACCCCTTTAATCCTTGAGGAAGAAAAAGGTAAAGGAGAACTTGAGAGGTTTAAAGTATTTTTATCTGTGATAAGGCTGGGGCCCAATAAATATTAGTTGAATGGAGGCATGGATGAATGAATTCATAAATAAATGCACAACTGGGTAAGTGATATCAACAAGTTTCTCTACTTTTTTTTTTAATTGGATTCTGTGTGTGTATATGTACACACACGTATACATATTTACACATGGTCTTTCCTGAAATAAATATAAATGTACATAAATATATAATTAAATTTATATATGGTGAAAAGTCACACTTTTGTGTGTAACTGTATGAATTTAACAGATGTTTAAATTTGTGTAACCATCACTGCAAACAGGATACAGAATAATTCTACAACCCCCAAAATTTGTCTTGTGCTGCTCCACGGTAGTCAGTCAGAAACCTATTCTCCATCTCTGTAATTTTTTCTTCTCCAGAATATGATACTTAGAATCAGATAATATGTAACAGTTCAAGTGGTTTCTTCCACTTAGAATAGAGCTTTTGAGATTCAGTTGTGTTGTGTTTATCAATAGTTTCTTTTTAAATGCTGGATAGCATTCCATTATACCAAAATTTATTTTTTATTTAAATATTAAAGAAAATTTAGGTTATGCCCACCTTTGGGTGACTACAGATAGTACTGCTAGAGCTATCCATATACAGATTTTTGTTTAACTATGTAGGCATTTCTCTAGGATAAATGCATGAGTGGGATTGCTGGGTGCTATGTGAGGTATGTATTTCATTTTACTTCTGGGCTGTCTTCCAATGAAGCCTTTTCACATCGAAAACAGTATCTTTTTTCCCTAGCAAATGTTTTTAATTTTTATAAAGCTCAATTAATAATTTTTGTTAATCATTGTTTTATTCTCATAAATAAGGATACTTTGCCTAACTCAAGTTCACAAAGATATTTCCAATGTTTTCTTTTTAAATTTTTGAATAGGTTTGTGTTTTACATTTAAATAAATCTATGAGCCACTTAAATTTTATCTATGGTATAAAATTTAAAGTCCTTTTTTGAATAGCACTTACAATTTTTTCAAAAATAGACTATATTTGTTTCCATTTCTGTACTATTTATTCTGTTCCATTGTTCAATGTGTCTACTCCACATGCTGCTAAGTCGCTTCAGTCATGTCCAACTCTGTGCGACCCCATAGACGGCAGCCCACCAGGCTCCCCCATCCCTGGGATTCTCCAGGCAAGAATACTGGAGTGGGTTGCCATTTCCTTCTCCAATGCATGAGAGTGAAAAGTGAAAGTGAAGTCACTCAGTCGTGTCTGACTCTTAGCGACCCCATGGACTGCAGCCTACCAGACTCCTCCAATCATGGGATTTTCCAGGCAAGAGTACTGGAGTGGAATGCCATTACCTTGTCTGGTCTGCTCCACCTAACCTTGATTAATGCAGTTTTTTGTGTGTGTGAGTCTTAAAATCATGAAGTCTGAATCTTTTAAGTTTGTTGTTCTTTCTCAAAATCATTTTGGCTCTTCAAGTTCATGTCTCTTTCCCATAAATTTCAGAAACATCTTTTTATATTTATAAAACATCTTTTGAGGTTTTCATGAAGATTACATTAAATCTAAAGATCAGATTGTGAATAATTGGTATCTAAAATATATTGACTCTTCCTATCTAAGAATGCTCTTTTTCAACTATGCAATAAAATATTAATATAAAACTGGTTCTTTGCAAAGTCAAAGTAAAATATCCCATAGGGATCCCTAATTTATGTGGTAGTTGTCATATGTGTTTTATATACATAATTTGAAAAAAAAATTAGACAATGTAATAATTTTTGCTTTCAGTACGTACATAGGTTATTTATTTGACTTTTTTCTTGTTTCTTGAGGTAAGCCTGTATTGCTATGAACCTTCCCCTTAGCACTGCTTTCACTGAGTCCCAAAGGTTTGGAGTTGTGTTTTCATTTTCATTTGTTTCCATGCAGATTTTGATTTCTTTTTTAATTTTTTTTTGTGATTTGTTGGTTATTCAGAAGCATGTTGTTTAGCCTCTATATGTTGGAATTTGTAATAGTTGTTTGTTTTTTTTTTTTTCCTGTAGTTGACATCTAATCTTACTGAATTGTGATCAGAAAAGATGCTTGGAATAATATCAATATTTTTTTTTAATTTACCAAAGCTACATTTATGGCCCAAGATGTGATCTATCCTGGAGAACATTCCGTGTGCACTTGACAAAAGGTGAAATTCATTATTTTGGGGTGAAATGTCCTATAGACATCAATTAGGTATAACTGGTCCATTGTATCATTTAAAGTTTGGTTTCCTTGCTAATTTTCTGTTTAGTTGATCTATCAAGAAAAAAGTCAAATAAATAACCTAACTCTACATGTAAAGCAACTAGAAAAGGAAGAAATGAAGAACCCCAGGGTTAGTACAAGGAAAGAAATCATAAAAATTAGGGCAGAAATAAATGCAAAAAAAAAAAAAAAAGAGAGAGAGAGACAATAGCAAAAATCAACAAAGCCAAAAGCTGATTCTTTGAGAAGATAAATAAACAAACCGTTAGCCAGACTCATCATGAAAAAAAAGGGAGAAGAATCAAATCAACAAAATTAGGAATGAAAATGGAGAAACCACAACAGACAACACAGAAATACAAAGGATCATAAGAGACCACTATCAGCAACTATATGCCAATAAAATGGACAATTTGGAAGAAATGAACAAATTCTTAGAAAAGCATAGCTTTCCAAAACTGAAACAGGAAGAAATAGAAAATCTTAACAGACCCATCACAACCACGGATATCAAAACTGTAATCAGAAATCTTCCAGCAAACAGAAGCCCAGGACCAGATGGCTTCACAGCTGAATTCTACCAAAAATTTCGAGAAGAGCTAACACCTATCCTACTCAAACTCTTCCAGAAAATTGCAAAGGAAGGTAAACTTTCAAACTCATCCTATGAGGCCACCATCACCATAATATCAAAACCAGACAAAGATGCCATAAAAAAAGAAAACTACAGGCCAATATCACTGACGAACTTAGATGCAAAAAACCTAAACAAAATCCTAGCAAACAGAATCCAACATACTAAAAAGATTGCACATCATGACGAAGTGGGCTTTATCCCAGGGATGCAAGGATTTTTCAATATTGTCAAATCAATCAATGTTATACACAACATTAACAAATTGAAAGAAAAAAACCATATGATTATCTCAATAGATGCAGAGAAAGCCTTTGACAAAATTCAACATCCATTTATGATAAAAACCCTCCAGAAAGCAGGAATAGAAGGAACATACCTCAACATAATAAAAGCTATCTATTACAAACTCACAGCAAACATTATCCTCAATGGTGAAAAAATGAAAGCATTTCCTCTAAAGTCAGGAACAAGACAAGGGTGCCCACTTTCACCACTGCTATTCAGCATAGTTTTGGAAGTTTTAACCACAGCAATTAGAGAAGAAAAAGAAATAAAAGGAATCCAGATCAGAAAAGAAGAAATAAAACTCTCACTGTTTGCAGATGACATGATCCTCTACATAGAAAACTCTAAAGACTGCACAAGAAAATTACTAGAGCTAATCAATGAATTTAGCAAAGTTGCAGGATATAAAATTAGCACAGAGAAATCCCTTGCATTCCTATACACTAACAATGAGAAAACAGAAAGAGAAATTAAGGAAACAATTCCATTCATCATTGCAACAAAAAGAATAAAATACTTAGGAATATATCTACCTAAAGAAACAAAAGACCTATATATAGAAAACTATAAAACACTGATGAAAGAAATCAAAAATGACACAAATAGATGGAGAAATATGTTCGTGGATCAGAAGAATCAATATAGTGAAAATGAGTGTACTATCCAAAGCAATTTATAGATTCAATGCAATCCATATCAAGCTGTCAATGGTATTTTTCAGAGAACTAGAACAAAAATTTCACAATTTGTATGGAAATACAAAAAACCTCGAACAGCCAAAGCAATCTTGAGAAAGAAGAATGGAACAGGAGGAATCAACCTGCCTGACTTAACGCTATACTACAAAGCTACAGTCATCAAGACAGTATGGTACTAGCACAGAGACAGAAATATAGATCAATGGAACAAAATAGAAAGCCCAGAGATAAATCCACACAACTATGGACACCTTATCTTTGACAAAGGAGACAATAATATACAATGGAGAAAAGACAATCTCTTTAACAAGTGGTGCTGGGAAAACTGGTCAACCACTTGTAAAAGAATGAAACTAGAACATTTTCTAACACCATACACAAAAATAAACTCAAAATGGTTAAAGATCTAAATGTAAGACCAGAAACTATAAAACTCCTAGAGGAAAACATATGCAAAACACTCTCTGACATAAATCACAGCAGGATCCTCTGTGACCCACCTCCCAGAGTAATGGAAATAAAAGCAAAAATAAACAAATGGGACCTAGTTAAATTTAACAGCTTTTGCACAACAAAGTAAACTATAAGCAAGGTGAAAAGACAGCTTTCAAAATGGGTGAAAATAATAGCAAATGAAGCACTGACAAAGAATTAATCTCAAAAATATATAAGCAGCTCCTGCAGCTCAATTCCAGAAAAAAAAAAAAGACTCAATCAAAAAATGAGCCAAAGAACGAAATAGACATTTCTCCAAAGAAGACATACAGATGGCTAACAAATACATGAAAAACGTTCAACATCACTCATTATCAGAGAAATGCAAATCAACACAAAGAGGTACCATTTCATGCAGGTCAGAATGGTTGCTATCAAAAAGTCTACAAACAATAAATGTTGGAGAAGGTGTGGAGAAAAGGGAACCCTCTTACACTGTTGGTGGGAATGCAAACTAGTACAGCCACTATGGAGAACAGTGTGGAGATTTCTTAAAAAAACTGGAAATAGAACTGCTATATGACCCAGCAATCCCACTACTGGGCATAGACACCAAGGAAACCAGAATTGAAAGAGACACATGTATTCCAATGTTCATTGCAGCACAGTTTATAATAGCCAGGGCATGGAAGAAACCTAGATGTCCATCGGCAGATGAATGGATAAGAAAGCTGTGGTACATATATACAATGGAATATTACTCAGCCATTAAAAAGAATATATTTGATTCAGTTCTAATGAGGTGGATGAAAATGGAGCCTATTATACAGAGTGAAGTAAGTCAGAAAGTAAAACATCAATACAGTATGGAGTGATCACTCACCTAGAGCCAGACATCCTGGAATGTGAAGTCAAGTGAGCTTTAGAAAGCATCACTATGAACAAAGCTAGTGGAGGTGAAGGAATTTCAGTTGAGCTATTTCAGATCATAAAATATGATGCTGTGAAAATGCTGCACTGAATATGCCAGCAAATTTGGAAAACTCTGGAAAAAGTCAGTTTTCATTCCAATCCCAAAGAAAGACAATGCCAAAGAATGCTCAAACTACCGCACAATTGCATTCATCTCACATGCTAGTAAAGTAATGCTCAAAATCCTCCAAGCCAGGCTTCAGCAATACATGAACCATGAACTTCCAGATGTTCAAGCTGGTTTTAGAAAAGGCAGAGGAACCAGAGATCAAATTGCCAACATCTGCTGGATCATGGAATAAAGAAGAGAGTTCCAGAAAAACATCTATTTCTGCTTTGTTGACTATGCCAAAGCTTTTGACTGTGTGGATCACAATAAACTGTGGAAAATTCTGAAAGAGATGGGAGTACCCGACCACCTGACCTGCCTCTTGAGAAACCTATATGCAGGTCAGGAAGCAACAGTTAGAACTGAACATGGAACAACAGACTGGTTCCAAATAGGAAAAGGAGTACATCAAGGCTGTATATTGTCACCCTGCTTATTTAACTTGTATGCAGAGTACATCATGAGAAACGCTCGGTTGGAAGAAACACAAGCTGGAATCAAGATTGCCGGGAGAAATATCAATAACCTCAGATATGCAGATCACACCACCCTTATGGCAGAAAATGAAGAGGAACTAAAAAGCCTCTTGATGAAAGTGAAAGAGGAGAGTGAAAAAGTTGGCTTTAAGCTCAACATTCAGAAAACGAAGATCATGGCATCTGGTCCCATCACTTCTTGGAAAATAGATGGGGAAACAGTGGAAACAGTGTCAGACTTTATTCACTGCAGATGGTGATTGCAGCCATGAAATTAAAGATGCTTACTCCTTGGAAAGAAAGTTATGACCAACTTAGATAGCATATTGAAAAGCAGAGACATTACTTTGCCAACAAATGTCCATCTAGTCAAGGCTATGGTTTTTCTAGTGGTGATGTATGGATGTGAAAGTTGGACTGTGGAGTAAGCTGAGCGCCAAAGAATTGATGCTTTTGAACTGAGTTGGAGAAGACTCTTGAGAGTCCCTTGAACTGCAAGGAGATCCAACCAGTCCATCCTAAAGGAGATCAGTCCTGGGTGTTTTTTGGAAGGACTGATGCTAAAGCTGAAACTCCGGTACTTTGGCCACCTCATGTGAAGAGTTGACTCTTTGGAAAAGACTCTGATGCTGGGAGGGATTGGGGGCAGGAGGAGAAGGGGACGACAGAGGATGAGATGGCTGGATGGCATCACCGACTCGTTGGACGTGAATTTGGGTGAACTCTGGGAGTTGGTGATGGACAGGGAGGCCTGGTGTGCTGCGATTCATGGGGTCGCAGAGTCGGACGTGACTGAGTGACTGAACTGAACTGAACTGAATGCATATATATGTAATTTATAAAGATGATAATGATGACCCTATATATGAGAGAACAATAGATAAACAGATGTATAGAACAGTCTTTTGGACTCTGTGGGAAAGGTAAGGTTGGGATGATTTGAGAGAACAGCTTTGAAACTTGCTTATTATCATATGTGAAACAGATCGCCTGTCTAGGTTGAATGTATGAGGCAGGGCGCTCAGGGCTGGTGCACTGGGATGACCCTGAGGGATGGGATGGGGAGGGAGGTGGAGGGGGGTTCAGGATGGGGAACTCATGTACACTCATGGCGAATTTATGTCAATTTATAGCAAAAACCACTACAATATTGTAAAGTAACTAGCCTCCAATTAAAATAAATAAATTAAAAAATAGTCATGCATATTTTAAAATTGTAAGAGGCAAAGTGTATTCTATTACATTTATATAGATAGTTGCCATTTTTGTTGCTCTTAATTCATCCTTAAGGCTCCAAATTTCCTCTTTTATAGCATCTTTTCAACTGAATAAGCAAGCTCCTTTGCATCCATTTAAGCCATGTCTATGGTAACAAATTGTCTTAATTTTCCTTCATCTGAGAATATATTTCACTTTCCTTTATAAAGATAGCTTTGCTGAACAGAGAATTCTAAGTTGACCTCTGTTTTTCCTCACAGAACTTTAAGAAATGCTGTTCCACTCTCTTTTTGGTGGTGGTTTAGTCACTAAGTCATGTCCAACTCTTGCAACCCCATGGACTGTAGCCTGCCAGGCTCCTCTGTTGCCACCATTGATTTTCATTAGAAATCTGGACCCACTTGAACCACTTTCTTCTATGTGCAATGTATTGTCTTTCTCTGTCTGCTTTTAATCATTTTCCCTTTATATATATATATATATTTTTGTTTTCAGGAGTTTGATTAAGATGTGTCTGGGCATGGTTTATTTCAATTTCATTGTGCTTGGGTTTTGCTGAGTTTCTGGAATCTACAAATTTATGGGTGCTACCACACTTGGAAAAGTGAACTGAAAGTGTTAGTCATGCAGTCATGTCCGACTCTTTGGGACCCCATGTACTGTAGCTCGGCAGTCTCCTCTGTCCATGGACTTCTCCAGGCAAGAGTCCTGGAGTAGGTAGCCATTCCCATCTCCAGGAGATCTTCCTGACCCAGGGATCAAACCTAGGTCTCCTGCATTGCACACAGATTCTGTACCATCTGAGACAATAGGGAACCACATTTTGGAGGTTTTCAACTATTCCAAATTCAAATATTTTGTCATGACCTGTCTCTAGCATCTTCCTATTGAGTCTGCAATGACACAAATAGTATACCTTTTGAAACTGTTACACAGGTCCCTGAAATGTGGTTCATTCAGTTTCAGTCTTTCTTCTCTGTGTTTAGACTATGATTTCTATAGATCTACCTTCAATTCCACTGACCCTTTTGTATATCATCTCTATTATTGAGTCTTTTTGTTGATTTAAGCATTTGCAGTATTGTGTTTTGTAGTTCTAAAATTTCCACTTTTAAAGATTCTACTTCATGGACAAATCTGTATTTCCATTCATTTGAAGACTGTATTCATGGTGCATAATTATAATAGATAATTTAAAGCTATTATGAGATTTCAGCCACTCAGTCATGTCCAACTCTTTGTGACCCCATGGACTACAACATGCCAGGCTTCCCTGTCCATCACTAACCCCTGGAGCTTGCTTAAACTCATGTCCATTGAGTTGGTGATAGCGTCCAACCATCTCATCCTCTATCGTCCCCTTCTCCTCCTGCCTTCAGTCTTTCCCAGCATCAGGGTCTTATCCAATGAGTCAGTACTTCGCATCAGGTGGCCAAAGTATTGGAGCTTCAGCTTCAGCTTCAGTCCTTCCAATGAATATTTAAGGCTGATTTCCTTTAGGATTGACTAGTTGATCTCCTCACAGTCCAAGGGACTCTCAAAAGTCTTCCCCAATATCGCAGCTCAAAAGTATCAATTCTTCTGTACTAGCTTCTTTTATGGTCCAGCTCTCACATCCATAAGTGACTACCGGAAAAACCATAGCTTTGACTAGCTGAACCTTTCTTGGTAAAGTAATGTTTTTTTTATAATATGCTGTCTAGGTTGATCATAGCTTTTCTTCCAAGGGGCAAGCATCTTTTGATTTCATGGCTGCAGTCACCATCTGCAGTGATTTTCTAGCCCAAGCAAATAATTATGAGATTTAGGGTCCTGTAAAAGTCTTTTAAAGAAAAATTTAAAGCAACCAATCAAACTGGTTGGATTTAGACCACAAGTACTGATTTACTTGCTTTGAATTGTTATTCCAATGACAGTTTACTTTTCAAGCCTTGGCTGACCAATTTTGGTTGGTCCAGTATGTGAAACATGCAAGTTTCACTCTGGGGCCTGATAGTGATCTCTATACTTGCTCAGTCTTCAAAATTTTTGTGTTGTTGATTCTGATCAGTTCTACTTACAGTAGTCATGGAATAGCCCAAGATTTCTCTTTTGTCCATCTATCTACAATCTTCTTTTGCCCACTTGTCTGCAATCTTCTCCATAGTCCTGAATTCTTAGCAGCTTCCTTCCTGCTTCTCTGGTTAAAAACCTGAGGATTCAGTATCCTCATTTGATTGCAGATTCCTATGACTAGGTCAGTGTTGAAGGAAAACAGCAGGAGGGAAGAGTGTGGAACTGTTCCTGCCCACCACCACCATCTCCCCTCCTGCTGCCTCTGTTGTCTTCACCATAAGAAGGGGAAGGTTTAACTAGGGTTTGCCTAGGATGGTACTTGATAAATCAAAAGAGCTTCATTCTTCTATCTCCAGAAACATCTTACTCCTTTATTGAAAAAAGTGTGAAAGTTTAGTCTTTCAGTTGTGTCTGACTCTTTGTGACCCCATGGACTGTAGCACACCAGGCTCCTCTGTCCATGGGATTCTCCAGACAAAAATAGTCGAGTGGATAGCCATTCCCTTCTTGAGGGGATCTTCCCAACCCAGGGTTCAAACCCAAGTCTCCTGCATTGCAGGCAGATTCTTTACCATCTCAGCCACCAGGAAAGTGTTTTATATATATATATAATTTTTCTGTCTATATCCATTTGCAAATCTTGGAGCTGTGAGGGTCTAATCAAGGAAATACAGGAGAAAAAAGAGAAATTCACATAATGTAACAACAAATACACAGAGTAAATTGTAACAACAAAAAAAGCAAAAACAAGCAATTGATTACCCTATGGCCATTTTTTTTGTTTTGATTTCCCCACTCTTACCTGCCTGCTCTCATTTATTCTACATCATCCTCTAGTAGCTGCTTCCTTGATTTTTACTAATAATCAGTGAACAAGAGTAGCTTAGTCTGTGTACTCCATCTTAACTGAAACAAAAATCTTCTTATACCAAGAATATAAAAGAATCTCAGAATCCACTAGACTGTTATGAATGGTGTAAGAGAGATACATTTAAGAGAGGTGAGAGAGGAAAGCATTGTTTTCAGCATCTGGAAAAGGATGCTCGGTATTCCTGATTAGAGTTTCCAAGTTTGATTACTTAAACAAAGATGGAAAGTCATTTCCTGACAGATGGCATTTGAAACTTTCTTGATAGTAAAAGTTACAGAATGTACTAATTAAAAGGGAAAGAGAAAGAAAAAGAGACTCAGAGAGAGAGAGAGAGACAAAAGACTTATTCTATATGAAAGGTTTGAGGAGGTAGTCAAAAATATTTTCTCACATCAATTTTTTTTGTATAAGTATTATTTTCCTTGGGGTATTTTATACACACACACACACACACACACACACACACACACACATCTCTTATATTCTTTTGTTTAAGCAGGTTTATATATATATTATATATACGTATTTTGTTTAATTTATAGAACTATAGTAAAACAAAAATTGGAAGTTTTATTTAGGACAGTAACCAGGGAAGACTAAGAAGAGACAACAATATAAGAATTAAAGAATTAGAAAAAGAAATTATGAATGTACAGTTGAATCTAAAGTCATAACAGCTTCAGCAGCTTGTTTAAGCAAAGTTTGACTCAGAAGATGATAGATAATATGAGATGAGGGTTAGAAAGTGCTGCCTTAGGTAAATCAAGGGGAAGCAGTTTTGGTGCCAGTCTTAACAGGGAGGAAGTTATTGTATGTTCACTAAATATATGCAACTTTAAGAGTTGAAATATCTCAATACTTCATACTCAGGAACTGTTAGAAGACAAATGATCAGAAATAATGTAGGAATTAGAATTCTATAAGCAAGAGATGAGCCTAAGGAGAGGCCATTAAATTGATTAAAGCAGAGGATCTTTTTATCTTCAATCCAGGTTGACCATTTTGATGAGAGTGTGAAGATCAATCCAATTGAAAGGGTCAGGACTGAAAAGAGGACAGGCAGTTAGGATGGATGGCAAGTCCTTGACAGAAGGGGAAGAACTGTAATCTAATGTGCTTTCTGTGATTATGAAAGTTGGGCAAAGTTTTGATAGATATTTAGGCATCCCTGGAGTGACAGACTGGAGAAGGCAGTGGCACCCCACTCCAGTACTCTTGCCTGGAAAATCCCATGGATGGAGGAGCCTGGTGGGCTGCAGTCCATGGGGTCACTAACAGTCAGACACAACTTCACTCTCACTTTTCACTTTCATGCATTGGAGAAGGAAATGGCAACCCACTCCAGTGTTCTTGCTTGGAGAATCCCAGGGATGGGGGAGCCTGGTGGGCTACCATCTATGGGGTAGCACAGAGTCAGATGCGACTGAAGCGACTTAGCAGCAGCAGCATAGTGACAGACATGGTCCTTTATTGTTATTGATGGTTAAGCAGAGGGAGGAATTAAGGGTGAATTTCAGTTTTCCAGTTTGTGAAATTAGCAGATAACAGATGCTGAGACATAAGCTAGAGTCAACATCCAACCACCATCACCTATCACCAAGAAAAGAAAGGAAAAGTAGGCAATGAAAGAACTAAAAGTGAGTGTGGAATAAAAGAAGGGAACAATTGTGATTTTTATTTATGGATATTTCAAGATATTTTGAGGCATAATTTTGTGATCTTCAATAAGTAGATGTAATTGCAGGATGAGATCTCCTACCACAAAATCTGGGAGTTTAGCTCTAGAATCAGGAGTTTATAGTTATAGAAGATTCACATCCTTGAAAGCTGCATTACAGTCATGGCTCTGAGATTAGGGCAGTTGTTATCCCAAACAGTAGTGGCAGCATAATTCTCCACGAACCTGGCTTCCCTGGGGTACCAGGGTTAGATGACACTTAGGATGCTTTATGTGTAAGTGCTAGGGAGAGGTAGATAGCACTGGATGCTCTGAGTCTCATTGCAGTAATTATAATAAAGAACTTCATTTTGTTCATACTGCACAGAACATAAATTTCTCCCCAAAGGAAGGATTTCAAAGCATTTGGAATTATTTCTGGTGAACTACTGTCGATTCATTTCTTATCATACAACTAAAGGAACAAAGAGAATGATTTTGACATTTATTTTTCCTTTTGAAAAAATGATGGTTCAAAAAATTTGAGGACTCTTTAAAAAGAAAGAAAAAAATGGGAAAAAAATTGTCTTTAACTTTTTACCTGACTTTTCTACTTTCAACAATTTTAATGACAGTTTCTATCATTTCTGCACAAGACTGATTTTGAGCTCTTATCTGGGCGAATTATATATACCATTAAAATTTGAGCTATGAAAGCACTCTGAGTTATTTCTCCCCAAAATGATGCCACTGCTCAAATTTGAATTCAATATTACATGTAAACTAAGTCGCATTCAAATATAATATGGATTTTAATCAAAAAAAATTTTCATCACTGAATCAAGATTCTGCTTCTCCATTTTGGAAATAAAGATTGGATGGAGAAGAGAAAATTGTCTGTGTCTGAGCCTATGTCTATGTCTGTGTCTACGAATGAGCCTATTCTTGATAAACTTCTAATAAAAGGATGTATAATAAGTTTTTTTTTTAATGTCTGTACTAAATCTCATGTACAAATGTCTAGTCAATTACTGCTGTTGGAGGATTTTGTCAACAAAATAGTTCAGTATGAAGTAATATAACAATTTCCGTTACACATTGGAGGAAATGAGGAGTAATTTAAGATACAATGTTGTTTTATTAACTCAGAAGCCTCATGACTTTGGACTCTTCAGACTGAAGCGCTGAAAGGAAATGTAGAAATGATTAATTCCATCTGCTGGAGCTTAAGGAGCTTGATGATAAGAAATCATTTTTGCAGGAAAAAAAGGCAGCTTATTATCTGTTATTCAGAAAAAAGAAAGTGACAATGGTATTTCATACATTTAATTTTTTTTTCTTCTTGGAGGAAGTGCAAAACTACTATTGTTGTTGTTGTTGTTCAGTTGATAAATCATGTCTGACTCTTTGCGAATCCGTGGACTACAGCACACCAGGCTTCCCTGTCCTTCCCCATCCCACAGAGTTTGCTCAAACTCAAGTCCATTGAGTCGGTGATGCCATCCAACCATTTCATCCTCTGTCATTCCCTTCCCCTCCAGCCTTCAATCTTTCCCAGCATCAGGGTCTTTTTCAGCCCTTCGTATCAGGTGGCCAACGTATTGAAGCTTCAGCTTCAGTCCTTCTAATGAATATTCAGGGTTGATTTCCTTTAGGATTGACTGTTTTGATCTCCTTGCCGTTCAAGGGACTCTGAAGAGTCTTCTCCAGTACCACAGTTCGAAAGCATCAGTTCTTCAGTGCTATATACTAACATTTATAAATATTATGTAGATACATTTCATAATGGTATTATGCTATCTACTGGCATGCCTATGAGGAAACCAATAGGATACTATAGAAATATGAACTAAAGGCAAACATATGCACACACACTCACACTCTTGGAATACAGGAAGAAAATCACTCTTTAGAGTTCAAGAATCTTGGATTTGAACGATAAATCTGCTGTTGAATTTAGACAATACATTGCCTCTTTAGGGGGCTTGATTTCCTAATTTGAAAATGGAGCATGACAGAGCCCGTCATGTGACATTGATGTGGACATAAAGTAAAATTATATTTAATGTATTCACGAGAATGCCTGACACATAGTTAGCATCAATAAGTAGTGATTGCTTTGCTGCCACTACTCTTTTGTCTTGATTATTGTTATCCAAATAAAGCCTGCATTAATGTTGGTTTGTGTTGTGTAACGCACATGATCCCAATTAGCTGAATCCAATGAAAGGCATGTGTTGGACATCCAAGCTGGGCTAGTGATGTATCACAGACTTGCACTGTAACCAGGTCACAGTGGGGGCAGCCACCAGTAGGATAGTTAAAAAAATAAGAGTTTTTAATGTTTTCATCTGAACATTAGTTCCATGGAACAAGTGGGAACTGTGTTTCCCTTCAGCTGTCTCTTACACTTCCCTCCCACCAAAATGAATAGTATCCATTAGAATGGGAAGCTTCATGGATGGTTGTGCCAATGACTGAGATATTAAAAACATCATTCTAGATGTTAGCTTGAAAGAGATTTATAAGTAGAAATGGATTTACAGAAGCATGGCACTCACTTTTATATTACTGCCAGCATGCCACTTTGCTCACATGGATCAAAGGAGGAATATTGGTTATTAATTCATCTGTTCCTTGAAAATCTCAGGATGAATTCCCGCTAACTAAAGTATGAAACAGATCAGAGCTAGAATATTGCATTTTGCAGAAACAAAATGGAAAAAATATTTTTAAGTTTATGGGACTTTGGAGCATATATAGCCCTGTCCCAATGGCTGACAATTTCTCAGATATGGACTATTTTTGATGGGGTAAGAGGAAGGAAATTTACAAAAAGGTGTCATGTCATTGCTTTGGGGGAGCTGATTTCTAAAAGCGATCTAAAGCATCTCATGACCTACTGCTTGTGCTACACACCCATCTTTGTTCTCATCTCTCTTGGTACATCCAATAAGAAATGAAAACTTACTACAATATGATGGTAACGAACAGGATGTAGGTCGACAGTGTCTACATACTGCATTGTTGTCGTACATGTAATTATAGGAAGAACTAAGAAAGACAAAGTCACGGAAGAAGAGCACAGCAGAAATTCTATATAATCTTATGATTACAATTCTATGCTATTCTATCCTGTGGTGCTTCTAGCAAAAGACAAATTTTAGCCTACTTCGAAATTATTTTTCAGTGTATTTGTCTTCATATCCTCAGAGAGTGATTCCAGTTGTGAGAAATATATTGATTTTCACTTAAATATACTGATAGCTAGGTCTATACCAAAAAAAAAAAAAAATCTGTTTACCTAATGCAGAAAATTAGTATTCTGATTGCATCTTGGCAAATAATAATGAGAATTAAAACAGGGACTCCAAGACCTATGTAGTGGCAAAATGGATTGGATCAACTCTTCCTTGCCCAAATGTTTCAACAGGTAAAGTAGGATTAAGACAAGTTTCTGAGACAAAATATGGGAACTGTCACACTGAAAAGAGAGTGAGAGAAAAAAAAATCACTTAAGACAGATTTATTGTTAAAACAAAAAAGCAAAGAGTATTTTAGAAAGTTTCATCTAAATGTCTACATACACTATGAAAATTGTTTTATAAATGTTTTATGAAGAAATATGTTTATTTAGTGCATCAGTTCAGTTCAGTTCAGTCGCTCAGTCGTGTCCGACTTTTGCGACCCCATGAATCGCAGCACGCCAGGCCTCCCTGTTCATTACCATTTCTCGGAGTTCACTCAGACTCACGTCCATCGAGTCCGTAATGCCATCCAGCCATCTCATCCTCGGTCATCCCCTTCTCCT